>JASAMV010006854.1:0-22281 GCA_030248065.1 Rhynchonema sp. JSB1_4
GGTGTGCTGTAACGAAAAGGTACGTCACCGTGGTGGCTCTTTGGAGCCACGCGTTGGCCGATTCAGAGCCCCTCTCTCCGGCGCTGTGATTGACGGTGTCCGTGATGCGTATGAAAAGGAAGCGTTTATTGAAGAAGCGCCAGAAGTACCGGACGGTCCAGCGTCGTACCACAGCTGGAGTTGCGTTCACACACCGGAAAAGGAAACGACAAAGGGCAGAATCGTAAGCAATGGCTCGTTGAAGGCGGGAAAAGATGACAAAAGCATCAATGACGCAATGTATCGTGGACCTGTCAATTTGCCGAACATATATGCGGATTGTTGTTGAAATTTCGCACATTAAAGTATTATATTGTGGCAGATTTAGCCAAAGCGTTCATGAAATTGAAACTCAGGAAACAAGACAGGGGCATGACGCGATTCCTGTATTGGAAAGACCCCACGAATCCAACGCAAATTGAAGGAAATTTACGGGTGATGCGCTACGCTGTTGTTCTGTTCGGATTCGTTGCATCACCATGGCTGTTGATTTAGCCGTTGCGCTTCATGCTAAATGAGAAAAGGACGAAGCTTGCGTCTGAGATTTGCAAGCACATGTACGTTGACAATCTCGTGTATGGACATGACACAGAAGAGGAGGTGCTGGAGACGTACAAGTATTCGACGAAAGTGTTCTCCGAGTACAACATGGTGATCAGACAATTCGCGAGCAATTTAGTTTGGTTCATGAAACAAATACCAGAGGCTGACAACTTGAAGACGGAGAATATGAAGACGTTGGGTGTGAGAACCGACCACGAGAAAGACGAGTTGAGCTTCGCGAAACCGAAAAAAAGTGAACCACGATGTTGAAGTGACGAAAGCGTATGTGTTGAGCGTGTATGCATCGTTGTTTGATGTTCCTGGCTTACTCGCTCCAGTTCAGCTGAAAGCGAAGTTGTTCCTGCAAAAAATTGCACGCCAAGAAATTTGGATGGAATGTGCCGTTGCCACAAGATTTGGTCGATGAGTGGCTACAAATCGAATGTGACTTTTTGTTGGTCGATACCGTCAGTGTGCCGCGCTGCATTGGCACCACTGCCAATTCGTCGGTTCAGTTGCACGTTTTTGTTGACGCAAGCAGTCGTGCGTTCGCTGCGTGTGTGTGCGTTCGAGTGACCAACGGTGGTGTGCACCGAGTGTTCTTGTTGTTCTGCAAATGTCGCGTGAAACCGTTGAGTCAAAACGGCTCAATGCCGCATCTTGAGCTGATGTCGATGAAGATTGGAGCAAGATCGCCCAAGTTCGTGAACAACCAGCTGAATTTGCCGAATGTGACGAAACTGGTTGCGCATTGCGATTCGCAAGTTGTATTGTCGTGGATTCGTTCAGTGAAGTCGGTGAAACCGTTTGTGGATCACGCGGTTCCTGAAATTCGTGAAGTCGACTGTGAGTTCCGCTACGTCAACACCAAAATAAATCCAGCTGATGTGGCAACTCGAGGCTGCAGTTTGGCTGAACTCAATGCGAATCGTTTGTGGTGGCATGGGCCTGAGTTCCTGACCAAACACGAATCTGAATGGCCTGTATCAGAAGGCATGCAGCCAATTACTGTCGATGAGCTGAAACGTATTCGTGAAAACGCCGAGAAACAAAATGAGTCCGTGAATATTTTCCATCGGCAACCGTGACAGACAAGGCTCAGTGTGACGTTCCAACGAGTGCGATTCCGTTCGAAAGATTCAGTTCGTATGATCGCTTGGTAATGACGACTGTGTACGTTTTGCGTCATCTCAAGGCTCGTGTGTTGCCAAAATTGTCGGTTGAAACGTTGCAAGGGCAACATTTGTTTGAACGAGTCAAGCAAACAATGAAAGAAAAGGGATTGTGACGGCCAAAGAAGTGACGTTGGCCAAAGCATACGTCGAACGCGAAGTGTAAAAAGATAATTTTGGTGACGCGTTCGAGGCGTTGCGTACAGGCAAACGCAATCAACTAGTCGAACAGTTCGGTTTGTACGTCGATCAAAACGGTCTGTTGCGTTCGAAAAGTCGATGTACAAATGCACAGTTGACTGATGAGGCAAAGTATCCGATCATGATTCCGAAGAAAACGCACTTCACCAAGTTGCTTCTTGATGAAATACCATGAACGTTGCACGCACAACGGTGTTCAGCAAACGCTGATGGAAATACGGCAAAAGTATTGGCTTGTGTCCGGTCGAACAGAGGTTCGAAAAGTGATCGTACCATGTGTTGTGAGTCGCAAGTTGAAGGGCAAAGCATACAAATTGCCAAAGTGTCCGCCGCTACCAGCTGAGCGAGTGTCTCGTTCAGGTACGTTTGAAGGCGCCGGGATCGATTACGCCGGACCAACTTATGTGAAAGAAAATTGTGAATCGAAGACACCCATGAATGTTTGGGTTACGTTGTTGTCATGTTTTTCGAGCAGATCAGTGCATTTGGAGGCGGCCATTGACTTGTCAACTGACAAATGTCTCAATGTGCGACGACGCTTCATTGCCCGAAGAGGAAAACCAAAACATTTGTACAGCGACAATGCCACGCACTTCCAATTGTTGAAGAAGATTCTGAATAAAAATTGGCCAAATAACCCAGACAACGATGAATATCTCGACTATCTGGCCAAGGAAGAAATCGAATGGCGCATGCAAACACCGCTAAGTCCGTGGAAAGGCGGCATGTTTGAACGAATGATTGGGATAATGAAGAGAGTGATCAAAGCAGCTGTTGGCAAACAATTGCTGCCGCTGGAAGAGTTCCAAACGGTGCTGTGTGAGGTCGAAGCGATGATGAATTCAAGACCGTTGACATATTTGTATTCGGACAACGAGTCGTTTCAAGTGTTGCGTCCGATTGATTTCTTGGCACCTGGCCGTGAATGTGGTGCAGGTCGTTTCGCGAACGACGAGAGCGACGATTCTGACTACGAAGAAGGCGAAATGTCAACCGAGGCGATTGTGAAAAGGAATTGGGCAGAGCAATCAAAATGTCTCGATCGCGCATGGAAGTTGTACACGACCGAATATCTGACAAGTTTGAGAGAACGTTACAAGTCGAGCATTGATCAGCCCAGGGGATCTGTCAATATGAAACCGCAAGTTGGTGATGTCGTTTTGCTGGACGATGGTAATGAGCCAAGAGGATGTTGGCGATTGGCGAGAATTGTACGTTTGTTCCATGGTGACGATGAGGAATGTCGTTCAGCTGAAGTTGTTGTGTCGAATGGTAACTTGTTGAGGCGATCAATCAGCAAGTTGATCCCCCCTGGAACTACACGAAAACGAAACAGAGCAGAAGGGAGACGAACGTGCTATTTCGCAAATCGAGAAGTCAAGTAGGTCGGAGGCGCGTCGTTCGGAGCGGTTGAAGGCCAAATCCCATGTCGTGCAGACGTGATTTTCTCTCAAGGGGAGAGAATGGCGTAGTTCTTTGTTTGCCAGTTCGCTATTTGGGCAAACGTTGTGTATCGTACTATGGGCTTATCGTATTGTATCGCATCACACACACACACACACACACACACACACACACACACACACACACACACACACACACACACACACACACACACACACACACACACACACACACACACACACACACACACACACACACACACACACACACACACACACACACACACACACACACACACACAATCCGAGTTCAGAACTGCTAACACGAACTGCTATGATACTTCTTTTATTGAAGTGTGGACAGTAGACGAATAATATGGCACTTTATTGTTGGTTAGACTTTAGCAGACAGACTGATAGACTCATAGGCAACTGAATAAGAATGCAATGCGCTGCGTATAAGTAGGAAGACAGAATACAGAAGGTGGGCGGAGTCTTATAGAACAATGAATAACTGTTAATTATATAGTACATGAACGTAAGACACGATAATACAAGACAAGAAAGTATCATCCACCACCGTTTCTAAGCTCCCAATAGTTTTTGTGTCACAGGGTGAGGGAAGTTTACGTTGGTTTCCCTTCAAAATATTCATTAACAATAAATATGCATGAAATACAATATAAAAGAACATGGGGGTAGCAAAATAGTAAGTCATGTTTTTGGGTGATCACTGATCTTCAGCATGATCGAGCGTAAAGTTGCGCTTGCGTTTGTTGTGAAAATTGCTCACATCACTCTGTTGTTATAGTTCCCAACTTTTAGCTTTTTGCAGTGTTCCGTAGTTTTTTTGCTTGAGTAGTCCATTTCACGGACAGCCACTGACCTTTAATTCAACTGTTACCAATATTGCTTGTTGCATCCGTTTCCATTCTTATTACTTTGCTCCAAAAGTTTGCTTGGCATGGCACCGTATTGCGGCAACTAACTGCACAAATTGTTTTTAAACAATTACATGTTTTTTGCAAATGCTTTTCTTGTCACCGAGCATTGCTCCCGGCAAGTCTGCTGCGTTACAAAGTCTTTCGAAAGCCTGTTCAAATGTTATCCAACGGCAACGGCAGGAAATGGTGCATCATTCACTTATTTTTATTTCTGGCATGATAAAATTACGCAGAATTATTTTATTATAGTTGTCCGTCGGTTGCTTTAGCATGCTGTCAAGTTTCGCCTGCGGCTAATTAGTTCCCAAACACAATAATTTTCATCGTTTGAATCAGTTCAACCTTTTTTGGGAAAACCTGTGTTCCAATTTATTCATGGTCATTATTATTATTCTGATTCTGGTTGAACAACATGCCCTGGTTCCTTTGTTGGACGTTGTGTTTCGCAAATCTAAGGCCTAAATTTAGCGGTGATCAATCGCTTGGCCTCTTATTCCCGAAACGCCAGCGAGAGCGCTTTCCTAAACCTACATCACTTTATGGAACACTTGTCGTATTTTGTTGCCTTTGCCGTGCACTTGCATTTTTTATTTCACGTGCCGCACTGTGCACGTATGACTAGATTCATACTTTTCTTAATGCGTTCAGTTTACTTTTATTCCTGCGTTTTTGACCGTGGTCCTCCAGTACTGGGTATTGTTCATTATGTTTCTTTGTTTTGCAACCCTCCTTTCTTTTCTATATGTGCATGATAGGCACAATAACATTTAATCCATTTGAGTCTTGCGCGTTTCTGTTGGGCTTCCGGTAGACAAACAATAACATTTTACAAAGCTTTCAAAGCTAATCATTGTTCCACTGGAGTGCACTTTGCAAGTTACTACTTGCACTAAGTATAGGTATTTGGCGCCTTTGCTGGCACGCTGCGCTGCGTGTTTTCGCTTCTCGCACTCATGTTTCCTGTTTCTCAGCTGAGCATTTACGTGGAACTTTTACTGTAGTTGTTTGACAGATTTTTAATTAAAGCTTGAGCTGTCCTGTGCTCATTTTTGTGTCTCAGTGCCATTCTGTGCAGTGATTCGCATGTATAGATAACATATACATTTTACATTCTTTGTTGCTTCACCTGTTTTCATGCTCTTGGTACTTGCACATTCGCTGGAGACAATTGCGTTGAAATGTTCGTGCCTGTTGTGAGAACGTCCCTTTTTGCATTATTCATTTGGCATCAAGTTGACTTTGTTCTCTAGACCAAACACAGCCCCTGGGTGTCGACAAATTATGCGCGTTCACGGTTTTCCTGATCGTATTTAAGATTACAAATAACCATCAGAACATTTTTTGCGCTCGTTATCTGATTGCCCTATTGCTCTACACGTCTTTCACCCTTTACACGACCGCAGTTTGCGCGAACAATGCGATTGCGCACAAAATGGCAGCAATAGTGAACACTGCGGACGACATTTTTGCTTTTCGCGCAGTAATCTTTCTTTGCAATTTGTCGTACTCGTCAACAATTTGCTCCAGTTGTTTTTCCATTTTGCGCAGTTCTTTATCATTTTCGCAATCTCCGTCGCTATTTTTGGGCAGTGCGCTGACGGCAAACACAGGTGTATCGTCTATCTGTCCTGTTCGGAGTTCACCCTGGTCGCGGCGATAATTGCCTACTGATTGAATATCCTGATAATCGTTTTCCGTGTGCGCATTGTAATTTTCGCACGGTTGTTCATCATTACAGTCGCATCTGAGATGGGAATCACACATGGGACAAATTCCTTCTTGTTGCATTGCGTTGGAATGTACTATATCCATAGCTTTATCCACCATGTCTATTACTTGCGTTTGAACTGAGTTCACTGGAATTGCGGTGTTTGATGACGTTCCTGGTTCCAGAAGCGCTGTGGCACACTCAATGTGCTTGGCAGCAGCTAGCATTTCCTCTGGTTTCGTCAGTGTTTCCGAGTGAATCAGCAGATAGCGCTTGATGTCCTGGTCCCGTATTCCATTCACAAAGACGCGCGTTATTTGACGATTCACGTATTTCTGGTGCTCTGCCGTGCTTGTATCTGTTTCCAGGTCTTCGAATGAAGCCTCGACAAGCGACTGGATGTCGTTGTAAAAACTGGTGACATCCTCACCAGGCAACTGTTTCCGTGTTTGCAATTCCGAATTGTACACAAAGTTTGCGTTTTGCACAATAAATTCCTTGGCTAATGTTTGTTTCAACAATTGCCAATTTTGTTGCGTTTCAATGGGCAACGCTTTCCAAAAGTTGCGTGCAACACCTTGCAATTGCAATGGTATCATACGACACCGTTTTTCGTCTGACCACTGACGTGCATTGCAACCGATTTCGAAGTCATCAATGAACACTTTGAAACTCTGTCGCAGCTTGCCTTTTGCGACATTTTGGTGGTTGTATACTGGCAGTCGTGGATGAATTGACGGATCAATGTCAAGTTGCGACATCGCAGATTGCAAACTTCCAAGTTGCTGAGAAATGTTCTCCATTCCTGTTGCAGATTATTTCGTAGCCACAGTGGAAAATTGCGGTTCTTGTTCCTTCTCAAATTGCAATTCGCTCCTTTTCCATGAACTGAGCTTGCGGCCGGTACCGATAGTTATGAAACAGCTGTAGGTTACCGCCAATCAGTTGGATTTCCAATACAAGTAGGTATATTGAGCGACAACTCGGGATCCAGTTCGGATGAATTCTGAAACTTGTGGCACATCAGCACAGCAACCAAGGCCAGTGCGATTACCAGTTGATACTTCTTTTATTGAAGTGTGGACAGTAGACGAATAATATGGCACTTTACTGTTGGTTAGACTTTAGCAGACAGACTGATAGACTCATAGGCAACTGAATAAGAATGCAATGCGCTGCGTATAAGTAGGAAGACAGAATACAGAAGGTGGGCGGAGTCTTATAGAACAATGAATAACTGTTAATTATATAGTACATGAACGTAAGACACGATAATACAAGACAAGAAAGTATCAGCTAACACACACACACACACACACACACACACACACACACACACACACACACACACACACACACACACACACACACACACACACACACACACACACACACACAGAGAAAAAAACAGCACACACACACACACACACACACACACACACACACACACACACACACACACACACACACACACACACACACACACACACACACACACACACACACACACACACACACACACACACACACACACACACACACACACACACACACACAATCAGAGTTCAGAACTGCTAACACGAACTGCTAACACACACACACACACACACACACACACACACACACACACACACACACACACACACACACACACACACACACACACACACACACACACACACACACACACACAATCAGAGTTCAGAACTGCTAACACGAACTGCTAAACACACACACACACACACACACACACACACACACACACACACACACACACACACACACACACACACACACACACACACACACACACACACACACACAATCAGAGTTCAGAACTGCTAACACGAACTGCTAACACACACACACACACACACACACACACACACACACACACACACACACACACACACACACACACACACACACACACACACACACACACACACACACACACACACACACACACACACACACACACACACACACACACACACACACACACACACACACACACACACACACACACACACACACACACACACACACACACACACACACACACACTAAAACCCTTTTTATGCGCTTTTTTTATTCCGGACCACCAAAAAATTTCTTTTCCTGAAGATTGACACTAAAACCCTTTTTATGCGCTTTTTTTATTCCGGACCACCAAAAAATTTCTTTTCCTGAAGATTGAAATAGCTGATCATGTTTAGTTGGGCATGTTTTGAGGGACACAAAAGTAAATTTTTCCACTAACTTAATATTTAAATATCGAAGCTAACTCTGCTGGGTGCATGTGGCAAAAAGGAGGCCCGCCTGTTGTATGGTGAATTTGTAGATCAATTTCAAGGAAGAAAAAACTTACAACGTTCTCATTTTATGTTACAAATACAACGAAGGATTGATCCACGACCTCTGCAAACAGGCGGACAATGTCGGGTGTGTCAATGGTTTACGCGATGCTCAATAACGGCGTAGTATATAGTGTATATACAACAGTATGGGGTGTCATACATTATGCATGTGACGGTTGTTGGGATGTCTGGGAACTGTCGACTTGCGACCACCAAACAATGTTCATAAGAGGACTCGAACCCCCAGCCACCCGACTGGTCAGGCGCTACACCCAACCAACTGAGCTACAGGAACGAGCTCAGTGGGCGCACTAACCACTTCATAAACCGAAAGATACACATGCGCCGCAGCGCGCGCTCACAATTTTCTCCTCGCATAGTACGCTGCAGGAACAATGCCATATAAGCACAGCGTATAATATTCTCGGGGTCGTAATACATGGCGCAGGGTTGGAAAAAAAATTTTTTAAACAAGTTTCTCTAAAAAAATTTTTTTTTAAATTTTTTTTTAAAAAGTCTCTGATTCGGGAAAATTTTACCAAATTTGCCTAAAAAACGCGCAAAATCGCGAAAAAATGCAACTTTAATTGACAAGTCACTTTTGCGACTTGGTTTGCATCACTTATAAAAGGTGTTTACGCCATTTCGATGCGATCCAACAGTCTGTGCTTGTTATGGACCTATGATTGCTGCTCTGTGGTATCAGACACAACAGTTTGTGGTCGAATAAGCAAGATTCACTCACAAACCACACAGAATTGAGAATATAAGCAGCAGAAATACTTGTCGGGTCGCTGAATCAGTCGTATATGACCGATCCGATAGGGTATGACATCAAAGTACCATGTAAGTACATGCATACTGTGTCTCATGTATCACGGGAAGGTATAATAACATCATTTGGGTTATCTTAGGTACCAAATACATGCCCCAAAGGTGATTTTGTGAAGAAAATTTTTCGACCCTTGAGAAAAATGACAAAAATAACCCCCAAAAAGAAATTTTTGGACGTTTTAGAACATTTTGTTCCCCCGAAAAACTTAAAAAAATTTTCAAAAACCTTTTTTTTTGCCCAACCCTGACATGGCGTGTGTCTATTCGCCAGACCGCATAACTGTAATTCAATCACACCACCATTTCAAACTAAATCATGAGCGCCGCATTCGATTTTTGATGTTCATAAGTAATAATAACAGGCATAAAAACATGCATTCTTAAACGTAAGAAAATGACAAAAACTGGAAAAATTATTAAAAGACAATTTAAAAAATAATTCTTTTAAGAATTTAAAATAAAAATGTGGCCAGCCATGTTTGTTTCATTTTTTTAAAATTCAACCCTGATTGCAACACACCAAACATCGTGCAGGTAATGCAGGTCTGCCTCAGGGTTGAGAAAAACAACATTTTTAAAAAAAATTTAAAAAAAATTCTCTGAATGTTTCTTGTGGCCGTGTGGTGATATTTTTCGAAAAATTTGTTGTGGTCTTATTGCCGGCCACTGGGGGTAGCCCTGACGTGGGCTGTTGGGTTAGGGAAAGTCGCCTGGTTTGGCGAGATTGCGACGTTTCGATAACGGATCCTGCTGTCGCCATCAGGCTAATGTGTCCTCTGCGCGGTATCGAACTTGAGGCGTTGGGCTGTGAGTCTAACGCTTTAACCATTCGACTATCGAGGGGACAATTGTAATGTTCTTAAAGTGCTTATATATAAATAAGACTACCAAGTTCATGTGTTATAACTTTTTCAGTTATAACACGTGTTGCTGCCTGATTTTTTTTCAAATTTCAAGGGGATGTGCTTAACCCTGAAATATCAAGGGGAGTCCCTGATCTAGCAAGGTGGCCTGGTGTTTAGCCATCTGTTGCCCCATTGCTCGCTCAGGTGGTAGCTGGGCGTGGCGAAGTTTGTGCTTCCCTCCTTCTTCGTCTCCAAGGCTTCCCTGATCTTCCTCTTGAACTTGTTGGGTACTGTTGAAAGCACCTTTGTTTCCTTGAAGTTTAGTTGGTAGTTCTGGGGGCACTGCACCCAGTGCTCTGCTACAGCACTGGTTTCAGTGCGCACATACTTCACACCTGTCTTGTGTTGAGAAAGTCTGTTCTTCCGTGACCTTCCGGTCTCTCCGATGTACACTTTGCCACATGGCTCCAGGGTCACTTTGTATACCACTTCGGCTTCGTGCTCCTGTGGTCTCATCGGAGCTACTTTGCTGAGGGACTTTTTCAGTGTTTGGTCACTCTTTCCCATCAGTCTGACCTGTACTTGTGGCAGATGCGCTTGAGTTTCTCAGTGCATTGATCACTGTATGGTACCATTGCTGTGGCCACTAGAGCGTCTGCGTTTGGTCTGGGGTTTGATTGTGGTGCCATTGCCTTCTGTGCCTGTGCACTGGGGTAGCCGTTCATGGTGAAGGCGCGGTGGAGTCGCTTCTTTTCCATGTCTCGTTCCTGTCCTGTGGAGCAGATGGTGTTTGCTCTCAAGGGCATCTACCACAAGTACAAGGTCAGACTGGTTGGAAAGAGTGACCAAACACTGAGAAAGTCCCAAAGTAGCTCCGATGAGACTACAGGAGCACAAATCGGAAGTGATATACAAAGTGCACATGGAGCCATGTGGCAAAGTGTACATCGGAGAGACCGGTAGGCCACTGAGAACAGACTGTCTCAACACAAGACATGTGTGAAGTATGTGCGCACTGAAACCAGTGCTATAGCAGAGCACTGTGTGCAGTGCCCCCAGAACTGTCGACCAAACTTCAAGGAAACAAAGGTGCTGGCAACAGTAACCAACAAGTTCAAGAGGATGATCTAGAAATAATAACTTTATCGGTTTGTGCACAACGTGGAGTAAGTAGGTCTGTTATTTACCGGTATGAGCTCACCGTTTTGGTATCGTCGAGCTGCCAGTCGACTAGGTTCTTGTATAAATTCAGTAATGTTAGAGTGCCTTCCCAGATTCTGAGCGAGCTCTTTTTTTAACTCAAGATCAATTAAAGCGAAATATGTGCACGATCGCCACTGAGATAGCAATATTCGGGCGAAACCTCCTTTCCAAACGCCAATTTCAACGCCAGTCGTCAGTCCCATTTGCTCAAGTACAAGGCCCAGTGTTTCCCTGGATTGCGGTGGGCCTATCAGGCGACGATTTTCAGTGTCTGAAAAGATTTGTGTGATCAAAATAAACGCGGATCTGGGCGCTGTTGCAAACAGGCAGAAAAACTTCGCACAATTTGTTTCACATTGGGCACCGCAGTGGATCTGTCACAGGGCCTGTGACAGATCCACTGCGACACAAAGCCGTCACCATTGGAAATATCAACTTCACCAACCTAACACGTTGACGACGCCATTAAATACGTTTGCATCCGTGGGCGTTGGGACAGCACCATCACCCAACATTGGTGAATCAAAATATTTGGTGTTGAAACCCAACTGGCGGGCAAGAGCAACAGCTGCGCTCAGCCTGAATTTGGATTCATCGGATGACGAGTAACCAGTCAGTTTGGTTACTCTGTCTCGAAAGTCAGTCAAGTAAGATCTGCTGATGAACAAACTTGTGCAGAAAACCAGGCACAAAAGTCCAGCGATACATAAATCACCGTGTATTTTAACCATATTACAAACGATGTAGTTTTCCGCATTGATTAAGTGCCCAGCAAACGGTTGGTGCGTGATTTCGTACCTTTTAAACGATGAATAATTATTCCGCGACTTTTCAGGCATGGAAGTTCAGGACCGACCTTTTCAAGCCAGTCTTTCAGGCCCGGCCGATTAAGGCCCAGCGTATTTCACACATTTATATGCTTAGGCTTAGGCTCCAGTCGGGCCTGAATGACCGGGCCAGAACCGGTGCCCCGGGACTGAACAGTCGCAAAATAATGAATAATACGTAACAATTCTAAAACCTTTTCAAGCAGAGTACGATCAAACTTGGTGATCCGGTGAATTGTCTTGGTCACGCGGAAGTGTACTTGGAGTTACTGATTTAGTCCAACTTCATCGTTTAGTCCACACGTCAGTGTAGCACGGAATTATGCAAAAGCCTAACAATGAAGACATCCTGGCATTAGCACATTGGCGGTATGTTCACAAAATAGCTTGCATACCCAAACTAGTTTTTTGGACAAAAAATCGGAACGCAGATTGATACATCATTACGTCAGATCAACGAAAATTTTGCTATGCATGTAATGTTAAAATCGGAGCAAACGGGTGGTTTGCTTTGTGGCGGCACACGATGTTGTTATGAAAACGGGAACGCAATTACAAACCAAAACGCTTGATGAACAAAAAATTGCTTGCTCCAACTGGGATAAGAACCCAGGTCTTTTCGCTTACCGGGCGACTGCTCTACCGACTGAGTTATCGGAGTAGCGCATCTTGGGCATCAAGTTGCTGGTTTTGTACTTACGCGCTTGTGGTTGTCGTTAATGCCGTATTTTACTGTCCAACAAAGACAGCTGTGCGCTCACAGCAACAAACTGTGTAGACACACAATAAAAGCTCTGCAGGCGATGTGATATGATATGGGACGGGTATATTACGTATGCAAAATATTTTTTTGAAAACACCCTGTCTAAGCCGAGATATAGCTCAAAAAAGGAAATTTTGTGCAGATCCCAAAAAAGGCCGAGGAGAAAAATACTTAGAAAGTCATAACTATTTTTGTGAATGAAATTTCGAGAAGCTGTCTTCACCAGATTGTTGATAAATGCTTCCGGAAAAAGCACACTGTAATAACGATGCTATCTGCGCAAAGAGTGGCTGAAAAATTGGGACTAAAGAAAATAGAAAAAATCACGTTTTTTTGCCCAACTTTAAGGGTGACCGAAAAATGCTTCCACGCGCCACCAGCAAAACCATGGGTCCCGGCCCTTTGCATGGGTGATTGTCTTTCCAAATCAATTAAAAAATTTCACTTCGGGTCATAATCGATTAAAGACGGGAACGCAAGTACCAACCAAAATGCTTGATGAACAAAAAATTGCTTGCTCCAACTGGGATACGAACTCAGGTCTTTTCGCTTACCGGGCGACTGCTCTACCGACTGAGCTATCGGAGTAGCGCATCTTGGGCATCAAGTTGCTGGTTTTGCACTTACGCGATTGTGGTTGTCGTTAATGCCGTATTTTACTGTCCAACAAAGACAGCTGTGTGCTCACAAGCACCCCGATATATTTGCTTAATACAAAACATCTAGCCGTGGTGACGTTGTAACGATTAGCTTCAGTTGACACCAAGCTTCCAACGAAAGCTTTAATTAAAATGGTTAGCATAATCAGTTAGCCCATGCGATTTTCTTCTCAATGATATATAATACGGTCATGTTACACTTATCCGCAATAGAGTTTTCTGCCAAACTGCAACATCCCTTCAATCCTCCACAGCAACTACCGATCACCTGGCTGAAAGTGGGATAAGGTGTGTGGAGGAATGAAGGGATGTTGCACTTTGGCCGAAAAACTCTATCGCCGGTAAATGTAACATGATCATGTTATATGCCATTGAGAATAAAATCGCGTGAGCTAATTGACTATGCTAAGCAAATTATAGGTAAAGGTTTTGATTCATGTCATGCGTACAGACCAATGCTGTGCTCACTTGCAGGCAGACGTGAACTCAATCACCGAGCATTTCTCATCAAAACTACTCACAATCAATCCCAACAAAACCAAAATCCAACATTTCACTCGGTCCAGTCCACTTCTGACTGCTCCCATCATTACTGTCAATGCTGAGCCTGTCACTGTTGTGCAATCACATAAATATCTTGGTGCTGTTATTGATTCCAAATTTGATATGTCTGATCACGCTACTGTTACTTGCGCTCGAGTGAAACGTAATGCTGGATATTTGAATCGTGTGTTGCTTCGTGATGTTTCATTGAATGTTCGTCGATACTTTTATGTTACATTGTTGCAATCTGTTCTCTTGTATGCCATTGAAGCCGTATATCCCACCCATAATCGTGACCGTGACTTGTTTGAGCGAACTCAAAAGTATTGTATTCGTCTGTTTCTCGGAAATTGGAATCGTGATGTTGATTATACTTCCCTACTTGATTTGTTTGGTGTTCGTGCTATCAGCTCAATTGTTTTCTCTAGACGTATGAAATTGATGCACATGTATGTCTGTGGTTTCCGTCATTTTCCTGTTGGCTTTATTGTGCTGAAAACTACTGTGTCAAATCGCAAAAGTTCTCGTTCCAATCATTCCCGTGCTGTTACGGTACCCAGATGCAAATATTCAGTCTTGTCCTCTTCACCTCTTGTATTGATGTCCAATGTGTACAACTGTTTGCCTGCTGATATTGTTGTGTCCAAATTTTCAAAATTTTGTAAATGGGTGTCCAGCGATGAAGGTGTACTGTATGTGAAAGAAAAGTCGAAATTGCATAATGTTCAGATCGTGTTGTGGTGTGGCGCGTAAACGTTATTGTGTGTGTCAGTTGCGTAACCTTGTCATTATTATATAATTGAATTATTATATTCATGCAAATGTACTCCAACTCTTTATTTTATTGGTGCCGGCTAAATTGTAAAACCCTAGGTATTCATCGTTACTGTCACGCCTCGAGCGGTTGTTGATGCTTACCCTTTTCGTGTCTGAAACGAAAACCGATCACCTCATATCACGTTTCAACGGGGCGCGCGGGTTTGAATTTTTTGGTATTTCCTGTTTTGCTCCGTTTGTTCTTGTTCTGGGTCTGTTTTCGTAAAATTTTGTGGTGTACCTATGTAAAAAAATTTCCTCTTTCAGCTGTAGTAACTTTTTCGCGTTCACCACGTAGTTCTTTTGGGTAAACTTTCACTTTTGTTAGTCGCTTCTTTTTTTGCTTCCTGCTTTAGAGACCGCCTTTTGTCCTTGTATTGTCAGCCATCTTGTTTCCCTCTTGCTCTTGCTTACCTACAGTATACCTGCTCCACAAGCATTCTTCTTCATGCTTTCGTGATGTGACTGTCTGATAATGATGCGTAATTCATGTATTCCCATTATGTTCCTATTACTGTTATGGTGTATCTGTGTGTGTGCCGTGTGCCAAATGGTTCTTCTAGCAATTCAATCATGCAACATCAATTCAATTCGCGGCAAGTATTCCCTTGTTGCTGCCCATCTAAATACCGAACAACCGGACATTTTCGCAATCCAAGAACTCAAAATTTCGGAAAAAACACCTGGTAATTTCAATGTCAACGGCTACCATCTATTCACGGCAAATCGAAACGAGAACGGCGGCGGGGTCGGTGCGTACGTCAAGCGCGAGCTAAATCCGTATCGAATCGTCACTCCACCGCTCCAAAATGGCACCGAACTCATCGCGATCTCGTACCAAGTTGGCAATCATTCGTGCGCTGTGGTGATGGTGTGCAGGTCGGAGGCAAGGTGCAAACCGGACGATTTTGTGGACGAGCTGACCAACGTTCTGGGCAATCTATCAGGAAAGTTTGACGTTTTGTCCGTTTGTGGCGATGTGAATCTCTGTGCCCTCAAGCCAGAATTCACCAAACTATCTGTTCCACTCTCTGTTTATGGTCTAACACAAGTAGTATCCCAACCCACCCACAACGGCAGACTGATAGATGTGATTTTCATGCCTACGAACATCACTTGTCAGTCTGAGGTTCTCCCTGGCATCGGAAATGTCCACGAAATGACCTAAGTTACGTTCAATCTTTCATCCCAGACCCGTTGCACAGACGACCGTCGATTCACTTGGCTGTACAAACGTGCTGATTGGGACCTCTTCCGTGCGCTGCTGGTTTGTTACAATCTGACAAGACTGGTCATGGAGTCACTGGATGTGCATGCAGCGTGGGACGCCATGTCTACTGCCATTCTTGACTGTGCCAAGGCCGCCATTCCACATCGGTTCGGAAAACGCAAACGAAACCCAGACCAGCCACGGATGACCAACAAGATCAAAAAGGAAAGTTCATAGGCAGTGGAAACAGACTGGTGACAAAAAGTTCTACCACAAGTACTACAACCTGCGCCGGACTGTCCGAAAGGAAGTCAGAAAGGCACAGGCTGGGTATTTGCATTCAAACATCACAAATCTCAGTAATCCCAAACAACTCTGGCATAGTTTTCATGACTACACGGGCAAACTGGCGTCTGAGTTGCCGCCACTCCAGACTGCTGATGGTGAGTTGGTTGCTGACAGTCAGGGTAAAGCTGAGCTGCTTGCAACCTGCTTCCACAGTGTCTGGAACACCAATGGTGACCCGGTGGTGCCCAGCACGGACGTTATGTTTGACCCGTGCACCGACCACCTAGCTAATGTGTCAACCATCTTTTTCATGCTCAAACGCCTCAATCCCGACAAGTCGCCAGGCATCGATGGTGTGACCGGTCAAATGCTGAAAGAAGGTGCCCAGTCGATCGCTCCTGGATTGGCAGCTCTGGTGAACCGTATCGTAAGAACTGGCGTTTGTCCGAGTGGTTTCAAGTTGGTACTGGTTACTCCAATACCCAAAGTAACCATGTCATGCAAACCATCCGACTACCGTCCTATCTCTAAACTCCCAATCTGTAGTAAAATAGCCGAAAAACATGTCAAATCTCTGCTCCAGCCCTACATTACAGCCAACATCTCAGACTTCCAGTTCGGTTTCCGTGCCAGTTGCTCCACCACGGACGCGCTGATGTGTTTCAACACGATTATCACGAAAGGCCTCAATGAATCAGGACATGTCACTGCTGTGTATTTCGACATTGCGAAGGCTTTTGACAAAACACCCCATTCCTTGCTGTTGCAATGTTTGTCTGATGAATATGGTGTACCTGACTCTCTTGTAAAACTACTGAAATCCTATTTGACCGATCGCTCTCAAATTGTCAGCGTAGGTTCGTGTCATTCTCGGGCTTTGCCTGTTCTTTCTGGTGTTGCTCAGGGTTCTGTGCTGTGACACAAACTGACACAAACTCGAATTCGATAAAATTTGGCCCCATCCGTATGAAAAGCGTTCGACTTTCTCAGGCAAAGTGTCTTAAAAAGCTTGGTCTCCGTGGTTAGACGAATCCATTGATGTACAACTTGCCGGATTTCATGCAGTTTCGTAGGAGGAGATAACTAAAAACCAAAATGATCCTAACTTTGGGAATGCGGAAATCACAATTTCTCGGGTGTCTGGAAAACCACTTTCTACTGAACACATCGGGTTGATTTTTTTCAGCGTTTTGTGTCGGCTGGAATACGACATTATCGCAATAAAAAAACTGCAAAAGCCCAACACACGCGCCAACGCCAGCAACTCCGATTTTAATAAAGACGGGAACGCAAGTACCAACCAAAATGCTTGATGAACAAAAAATTGCTTGCTCCAACTGGGATACGAACTCAGGTCTTTTCGCTTACCGGGCGACTGCTCTACCGGCTGAGCTATCGGAGTAGCGCATCTTGGGCATCAAGTTGCTGGTTTTGTACTTACGCGCTTGTGGTTGTCGTTAATGCCGTGTTTTACTGTCCAATAAAAACGGCCGTGTTCTCACAGCAACAAACTGTGAAGACACACAATAAAAGCTCTGCAGGCGATGTGATAGCAAATGCGTGGTTTGCTTTGTGGCGGCACACGATGTTGTAGTGAAAACGGGAACGCAAGTACAAACCAAAATGCTTGATGAACAAAAAATTGCTTGCTCCAACTGGGATAAGAACCCAGGTCTTTTCGCTTACCGGGCGACTGCTCTACAGACTGAGCTATCGGAGTAGCGCATCTTGGGCATCAAGTTGCTGGTTTTACACTTACGCGATTGTGGTTGTCGTTAATGCCGTATTTTACTGTCCAACAAAGACAGCTGTGTGCTCACAAGCACCCCGATATATTTGCTTAATACAATACATCTAGCCGTGGTGACGTTGTAACGATTAGCTTCAGTTGACACCAAGCTTCCAACGAAAGCTTTAATTAAAATGGTTAGCATAATCAGTTAGCCCATGCGATTTTCTTCTCAATGATATATAATACGGTCATGTTACACTTATCCGCAATAGAGTTTTCTGCCAAACTGCAACATCCCTTCAATCCTCCACAGCAACTACCGATCACCTGGCTGAAAGTGGGATAAGGTGTGTGGAGGAATGAAGGGATGTTGCACTTTGGCCGAAAAACTCTATCGCCGGTAAATGTAACATGATCATGTTATATGCCATTGAGAATAAAATCGCGTGAGCTAATTGACTATGCTAAGCAAATTATAGGTAAAGGTTTTGATTCATGTCATGCGTACAGACCAATGCTGGGCTCACTTGCAGGCAGACGTGAACTCAATCACCGAGCATTTCTCATCAAAACTACTCACAATCAATCCCAACAAAACCAAAATCCAACATTTCACTCGGTCCAGTCCACTTCTGACTGCTCCCATCATTACTGTCAATGCTGAGCCTGTCACTGTTGTGCAATCACATAAATATCTTGGTGCTGTTATTGATTCCAAATTTGATATGTCTGATCACGCTACTGTTACTTGCGCTCGAGTGAAACGTAATGCTGGATATTTGAATCGTGTGTTGCTTCGTGATGTTTCATTGAATGTTCGTCGATACTTCTATGTTACATTGTTGCAATCTGTTCTCTTGTATGCCATTGAAGCCGTATATCCCACCCATAATCGTGACCGTGACTTGTTTGAGCGAACTCAAAAGTATTGTATTCGTCTGTTTCTCGGAAATTGGAATCGTGATGTTGATTATACTTCCCTACTTGATTTGTTTGGTGTTCGTGCTATCAGCTCAATTGTTTTCTCTAGACGTATGAAATTGATGCACATGTATGTCTGTGGTTTCCGTCATTTTCCTGTTGGCTTTATTGTGCTGAAAACTACTGTGTCAAATCGCAAAAGTTCTCGTTCCAATCATTCCCGTGCTGTTACGGTACCCAGATGCAAATATTCAGTCTTGTCCTCTTCACCTCTTGTATTGATGTCCAATGTGTACAACTGTTTGCCTGCTGATATTGTTGTGTCCAAATTTTCAAAATTTTGTAAATGGGTGTCCAGCGATGAAGGTGTACTGTATGTGAAAGAAAAGTCGAAATTGCATAATGTTCAGATCGTGTTGTGGTGTGGCGCGTAAACGTTATTGTGTGTGTCAGTTGCGTAACCTTGTCATTATTATATAATTGAATTATTATATTCATGCAAATGTACTCCAACTCTTTATTTTATTGGTGCCGGCTAAATTGTAAAACCCTAGGTATTCATCGTTACTGTCACGCCTCGAGCGGTTGTTGATGCTTACCCTTTTCGTGTCTGAAACGAAATAAAGTGCTACTACTACTACTACTACCTGGCTGAAAGTGGGATAAGGTGTGTGGAGGAATGAAGGGATGTTGCACTTTGGCCGAAAAACTCTATCGCCGGTAAGTGTAACATGATCATGTTATATGCCATTGAGAAGAAAATCGCGTGAGCTAATTGGCTATGCTAAGCAAATTATAGCTAAAGGTTTCGCTTGAATACACGGAGTATCTTAGTGTCAACTGAAGCCAATCATCACAACGTCACGACTAGATGTTTTGTATTAAGCAAATATCTTTTGTGACACTATTTAGTTTATTTAATTGGCTCTACAACGATGTATAACATAACCCTATTATCGTTATGCACAATCAAGTCTTTGGGCAAAGTACAGTTTCAGGCATGGCTCCTCCACAGAGAAATCAGACCTTTGATATTTTTTAGATTTGCCCTTGCTGTTGAAAGGCTATGGCACTACTGGAAACGAAACCCAAATTTTCTATTGAATGTTTGAAGAATGTGATGTTTCTGTGATTGCGGTTAGTTGATGACATGATGATTTGCTCCTTGTGGGACGCAGTACCGCACGAAACAGCCAACAATTTATTGTTCCTGACGTTTCGAGTGCACCTGACACTCTTCTTCAGAGGCTAAAATTAGAAAATGAACATTTAGTCGTAATTTCCTGATGGTTCAAGCGATTGGGCGTCTAGCCCCCTATATTACGATTTTCCCCGACGTCGCTCTGTTTGAAAAAAATACAACTAAAGTGAAGACATCAAGAGTTAAAAAAATCAAGGGTTTTTTGGTATAGTCCATCCATCAGCTTATGACACTTTTTGTCAGCTGAAAAGCTTGACAGGATCCAGTTCTGTTCCGGTTCCGGTTGGTTTACGAAAAAGAAAAGAAAGAGAAATCGGCTTTTCTTTTATTTTTGTGCGCCGTTTTCTCTGACATTGCCTTGCGGAGGAAGTATTTTTCACAACGGTTCCTGAACCTTCCAAACAAAAGTGCCATGAGCTGATGGACGGACTATACATTTCTGCCCGTGATATGTGCTTGGGCCGTTCCAACAAGTCAAATTTGCACAGTCGCACTGATAGCCTCATATTATGACGTGCTACTCAATTCGGCAAACGCTTTTGAAATTCCCCGTACAACACTTTTCATATCAGTATTCAGACTTGTAGAACATTGTGAACACATTTAGTTTTTGCTAAATAATCACGTGTATACCACTTGTAAAACGATTCCCCAGAGGTGTGCCAGCCACGTAATCTGCATAAAATAATATTGGGCCGCCAGATTACACGCGCGCGCTCACAAGCTGGCTGACTGGCGCACACTGGGGTGCGCAATATCGTGTGGGGAGGTGTTTTGTAAGTGATGCTACGCAATCGATTATGACCCGAAGTGAAATTTTTTAATTGATTTGGAAAGACAATCACCCATGCAAAGGGTCGGGACCCATGGTTTTGCTGGAGGCGCGTGGAAGCATTTTTCGGTCACCCTTAAAGTTGGGCAAAAAAAACGTGATTTTCTCTATTTTCTTTAGTCCCAATTTTTCAGCCACTCTTTGCGCAGATAGCATCATTATTACAGTGTGCTTTTACCGGAAGCATTTATCAACAATCTGGTGATGACAGCTTCTCGAAATTCCATTCACAAAAATAGTTATGACTTTCTAAGTATTTTTCTGCTCGGCCTTTTTTGGGCTCAGCACAAAATTTCCTTTTTTGAGCTATATCTCGGCTTAGACAGGGTGTTTTCAAAAAATATTTTGCATACGTAATATACCCGTCCCATATAACGGTTTAATGACACAAACTCGAATTCGATAAAATTGGCCCCATCCGTATGAAAAGCGTTCGACTTTCTCAGGCAAAGTGTCTTAATACAAAACATCTAACCGTGGTTACGTTGTAACGATTAGCTTCAGTTAACACCAAGCTTCCAACGAAAGCTTTAATTAAGATAGTTAGCATAATCAGTTAGCCCATGCGATTTTCTTCTCAATGATATATAATACGGTCATGTTACACTTATCCGCAATAGAGTTTTCTGCCAAACTGCAACATCCCTTCAATCCTCCACAGCAACTACCGATCACCTGGCTGAAAGTGGGATAAGGTGTGTAGAGGAATGAAGGGATGTTGCACTTTGGCCGAAAAACTCTATCGCCGGTAAATGTAACATGATCATGTTATATGCCATTGAGAAGAAAATCGCGTGAGCTAATTGACTATGCTAAGCAAATTATAGGTAAAGGTTTCGCTTGAATACACGGAGTAGCTTTGTGTCAACTGAAGCCAATCATCACAACGTCACGACTAGATGTTTTGTATTAAGCAAATATCTTTTGTGACACTATTTAGCTTATTTAATTGGCTCTACAACGATGTATAACATAACCCTATTATCGTTATGCACAATCAAGTCTTTGGGCAAAGTGCAGTTTCAGGCATGGCTCCTCCACAGAGAAATCAGACCTTTGATATTTTTTAGATTTGCCCTTGCTGTTGAAAGGCTATGGCACTACTGGAAACGAAACCCAAATTTTCTATTGAATGTTTGAAGAATGTGATTTTATTTTATTTATTTTTATTTGAGTTTTTGCACCTCCAGTGCCAGGTGAATGCAAACGCCCGCATTGCATTATGTTGGTGCGAAAT
>JASAMV010006856.1:0-14596 GCA_030248065.1 Rhynchonema sp. JSB1_4
AAGTTAACCACTCTACACCGGATGTATTACTCTACACCGGTTTCTCTCGCCGCCAAAGTCACTCAAGAAAAAGTGCTGGACCTCAGTTTTTTGAAGTGATGGGCCAATGCAAGCTTCTTCGGCACCGTGGTTTTCTATATTGTATCCCCACCAGTCGATCGAAACTGATTTTTGGAGCATGTGAAGACTAATATTTACTTAACCAGATATTTACTTAACCAGGTAACTTATTTTCTTAAAAAGAACAAAGCAAGTCAGTCAAGCAGTCTTCAGGCAGTCTCTTCTCAAGGTTGCATTTTGTCAGACGCGCATGCGCACACGAGTGCAAATCAGCAATTTCAATGTTTTCACAAGATTCATTCATTTCATAACCAATGTCCCTCTAAGATAGTGTCACGGATATTTTTGTTGAGCTGGTCATGTTCAATCAGAATTGGATTGATTGGATCAGAATTGTCAAACCAGTGTTTGTTTGAACTTTTGAGGATTAAGTATGCGAGAAATCGAGGGAGGTTTTGGAGAGCAAAATGAACCAGTTTAGGGCTTAATTTTTAGGTTGTTGTTGAATTGCTTCTTGGTGTTATTCTTGTTGAATTTCGTCAGCGCTTTTGTTTCATCAATGCGGTCAATTGGTCGAGTCGTGCTGAATTTACGTATGAATCGTTAAAAAATTATTTTGAGGAGGAAATGACAGGTCAGGAAGCTAATGGGCATGATAACAAAGTGTCGTTTCGTCACCGTAAAATCTGACGCTGCTTCCTTTTGCAGCGCTACTATTTGTAAACGTACACGCAATATCGTATTCAATGGATTTGATATGTAAATCGACCAACAGTCGCTTCGCTCCATTGAAAGAACGATGGCGTGTTCGAAGGCTTAGCGCCTGATCGTTTGGCGGCCTGAAATTAAAAGAACAAGTTGGCTTACAATTTCTGGTTTGAATTCACTGATATCAGTTACCCGCGCAGGACATACCGGTCCACTGTGCGACAGCTGCTGTGCACTGTTCGGTTCGGTTCGGCTCGGGTCACCATTCGAGTCGCTTCGATGCGGCGATGCGCTCTTTGGACGTGGCGATCGGGGTGGATGTGACCGAGCGCCCTTCGGTGCCTTTTCGTGGCTCGAACTCGCCGCCGAGCGTTGGCATCTTTCGACGCGTTTCATCAGGGATAAGCCGATACCGTTCACACGTGCTGGAAAAGAAAATGTCCATTTTACGCGAAAGCGTATTACGACAGGTCAAGTTGTCACTTACGAGTTGCGACACACGTCAAAGTTTTTAGACCGCCTTTTGTCGCATCAGTTGTGCACGTGAACTTGACGAACGACCACATTGTGGCGCTGTCATGCGCTACCTGTCGTTCGCCATTTGTCGCTGGAAAGCGCAATAAAAATCATAATGACTTCTTCTCGGTAACATCATGTGCGCGTTGCACTTATCAAAAAAACGGGAATTTATCAACACGCAGTCACACAGGCCACCTTAGTCCTATCCACCACACATTTTGAACAAGTTTTGTGCTGCGCAATGTCGCTGCGCCGATTTTATCACAAAACACACATCCACACAAAATGGCATCCGCATCTGGGGGCTGAGTCGATATACGCCCAGTTGCGAACATGGTCAGCGTACGGCTGCCACTTTCACCTGTGGCGACGGAGATTGCGCCGTGAGCAGCCGTTTTTGTTTGTTTTGGATTAGTGGGCCTTGCAAACTGTGGACTTACCGATACAGGCCGAATACCAGCGAACTGTAGTCCGGTTGTAGTTGCTCGATCGGATTTCGAATATCGGCCAGACAGTCACTGCGTTTCAACACGAATTCGCTCGCCTTGAATTTGTTTCCGAATGAGTCTTGCAGCGTTAGAAAATGGTCAGTTCGTTGGATGGCTAAAAAATGGATGAATTTGTTCGTTTGCTGATAGAAATCAGGATTGGGAAAATTATGGAATTTAGTGAGCGTGGTCATGAGGCTAAACCAACCTCCATGTTAGTGGAATTTCAGTTTCGATATTGTTTCGTGAATCAGTAAAGCGAAATAAAGTATTTCTTATTCCAGAATTTATCACTCGAAGCACACAAACTGAAGTTCCACCGTCCGTCGCCCCGGGACATGCGTGGTATAATATAATGATATTTCACCTTTAAGGGCGCGCCCATGTAGGCCAGGGCCGGGGCCCGGGCCGGGGTCATGAAAAAAATAATCTGTGTCCGAGGCCCTGGCCCAAATGGCGGCAACCTGAAACATGTAGAGCGATTTTCAAAGATTCTTATCGAGTTTACAGACGTTGTTTGCAGTTGAAAGTCTATGCTCCTTCTTGTAAACGTTTTTTATGGTCAGGGAGCATTTTTATTTCGTGAGCGTTAAGCATACATGCGTTGAAACCGAAGACTAAGTTATCCAAGCTGCGTGACTGACCTGCTATTGATATTTCACCTTTAAGGGCGCGCCCATGTAGGCCAGGGCCACCTTTTGTCAATTATACAGTTTTATTCGAGGAAATTAATCTAAAACACTTTGTTATTGAATATTGGCTGATGAAACGAAACGTCATCAGGTGATATTAATTGTTTGTGCAACCGCAGTAAACGTAATGGCCATGGAATTTTCGAGTAACCCATGTTTCAACCAATAAGCGAAAAGCGCACGTCGTTTATGTACACGGTTAAATATGTAAGTCCAGGTAGAAGTTCAGTGTTTAGCAACCAATAACTGCAGACTAAATTTGCAGTTTACAAATTTGGATAATCTAAAGACAATAAAGCACAAAATAGCCGTGCCCTTGATATATCAGGCAACCGTACATCCAAGGCGAAACACACACTCACAGCTGCATATAAGAAACCAACGTTGGATTATTGACAACCCTGTCGCCTGGCCAAAAATTTTTCGTTTATGCCCCGGCCCTGGCCCTGTCGGTGCGCCCATGTAGAGCAGGGCCGGGGCCAGGGCCTCAGACATAGATTATTTTTTCATGACCCCGGCCCCGGCCCTGGCCTACTGTATAGATCCATGTGGCAAGCAAAACATGTGGCATGAGGGTTACTGTAGACTCAAGCGACATGTGGCATAAAGATTGCTGCACGTAGATCCCAACAAGGCATGTGGCATATAGATCACTGTATAGATCCATATGGCATGAGGGTTACTGTAGATCCAAGTGACATGAAATCCAATGGCCCACCTGATGCACCAATCCAATCAGTTCGTGGGTGGTCGGCAAGCTCACATTCGAGTACGTCTCAGTCTCAAGGCAATTGGCTGATGTTTCACTGATCGCACGCAACCACGACCTGCGGCAACAATAAATGGTCGGTTGTACTCGCGTGGGACAGTCGCGTGGGATACTCGAGTAGGAGACTCGAGTGGGAAGTGGGATAGTCGCATGGGCGAGGGCTCCACCGATGTATTACTCTACCAACACCGGTTACTCTCGCCGCCAAAATGACTCAAGAAAAAGTGCTGGACGTCAGTTTTTTGAAGTGATGGGCCAGTGGAAGCCTCTTCGGCATTGTATCCCCACCAATCGGTCGAAAACGATTTATCAAGCATATCATGAACCAGGGGACTTATTTGGCATTCTCCGGTACCTGAGTTCTTCACATAGAACCGCTCTGAATGTTGCTCTGATCAGGATTCATGTAATGAAATGTTTTTGTTCATTATCCTGAGCCAGTATACCCGTATCTATTATACTGTGTGTATGTACATGTATGTATACCTGGTTAAGTAAATATTGGTCTTCACATGCTCCAAAAATCAGTTTCGATCGACTGGTGGGGATACAATATAGAAAACTACGGTGCCGAAGAAGCTTGCATTGGCCCATCACTTCAAAAAACTGAGGTCCAGCACTTTTTCTTGAGTCACTTTGGCGGCGAGAGAAACCGGTGTAGAGTAATACATCGGCGAAGCCCTAGACTGGTGCCCAATTGTTGTGCTTCCGATGCCACTCTGGCCCGCTTAGAGCAAGACGGGCCAATTCTGGCCCGTTTTCTAAATAACGGGCCCTTCGAACGGGAGCTTTCCTGCGTCTGTAAAAATGCATGAGGCAACGAAATTAGAAACTTTCTATAAAACATTTTTAAGAATGTGCTGGACTTGTGCCTAGAGGGCTGCCTTGTATTGGTCGCACAATGACTTTATAAGAATTGGTCAACTTTTTTCCTGAATCGTAAAGCAGGAATGTGACGGGACAATGACGTTGCGTTACGCGATCACACACAAAGCATGCAATAAATAAAATGTTCCAGACCCGCAGCAACGTGGGTGCTCGGCTAGATCATTTTCACATGAAAATGTTTTGTCAAAAACCCAAATAGCACAGTGGTTAAAGGGCTTCGGGACATAACCGTAGGAAGGGTAGCAGGACATATTGTTACATACCGTTGGAAAGCATTCTGAGAGCCTATGTCACGCACAAATTTTAAGCTCCTTGGAGATTCGCTATCTCTTGGTAGAGGGACTTTTCATTCCAGAAAAAAGTGAATTTTTTCACAATTTGGGACGACCGGTGCAGAAACCCCAAACGAGGTGAAGGTCAAGTAACACGTGGATAGGATTACAACAGCTTCTGGATAACTTATCATGACAACTTCAGTCGCTCAAAGCATTGCTTCACTCGGTGAGGGTGCGAAACGTTCCACAAATCGGCCATATTTTTCGAGAACACAAGTTTGTCCCTAAATTTTGAGGCCGCGCCTTGCGCTGCAGAAATAAGAGTGCAATGGGGAAATAGAGCATGGTCGAAAGTACCAGAAAATAAGGTTTTTAAATTTCGAAACTCATGGCTAGCTCCGTGACAGGTCTAAAAAATCTGTTAAATTGCCACTAAACTAGATGGTTACATTCTTCGCCAGAATTGTGACATATAAAGGCCACAGATTCTATTGCATTCGAAACAAAAAATCGAGAGAAACGTCGGGTCTAACAACCTATCAAGGTCCGAAGATCCCAAGGTCTACAGATCTCTCGGGGCAGCCATACCAATCTGAATATGATATTCAGCTATAAGTGCTTACTTTTAATAGCTATTGTAAATGTGACAGCACCAAACAATGTATCTCTGGAATAGCTTTCGAACGATATATAACAAGCCCCAATAAATTCTTACGCTTAAGGTCAGAGGCTAAAAAATTGGGTTTTTGACGATTTTGGAATGAACCGTCACGTCACCGTGTGCGATTTCGAAATTTTATACTTTTTATTTTATAATTTTGGCCTATTTACATCACATTTCCGTCAATGAATGCAACTATGCAGTTTATGGGCAATTTTTGGCTCTTTTTCGGCCTGTCACGCCGCTACCGAAGAACTTCCAAATTTAAAAACCTTATTTTCTGATACCACCGACAATACTCTATTTTTCTATAACATTTTCATTTCTGCAGCACCAAGCGCCGCCTCGAAATTTAGAGACAAACTTGCGTTCTCGAAAAATGTGGCCGATTTTTGGAACGTTTCACACCCTCACCGAGTGAAGCAATGATTTGAGTGACTGAAGTTGTCATGATAAGTTATCCAGGAGCTGCTGTAATCCCATCCATGTGTTATTTGACCTTCAACTCATTTAGGGTTTCTGCACCGGTCGTTCCAAGTTGTGAAAAAATTCACTTTTTTCTGGAACGAAAAGTCGCTCTGCCAAGAGATAGCGAATCTCCAAGGAGCTTAACATTTGTGCGTGACATATGCTGTCAGAGTGCTTTCCAACGATGTATGACACTATGCTCTACTATCCTTCCTACGGTTAGTCCCGAGCCCTTTAAGAGTGACTGAACGTGAACATCAGGATTGATTTGATGAATTCTTATATGGTCATTGTTCTTATATGGTCATTGTTTTTTCTTATATGGTCATAAATAGCTGGCACAGGTGGCGAACGTATATGCGGGTGTGCTTTGAGGGCACGTGAAGCGCACATGACGCGTGGTGGGGTCAGCGGTTTCGACCACCCGAAGTCTAATACCGCGGCTGCCTGGGTCTCATCAGTTAGATGGAAAGCCACGGACTAACCCCAAAAGCCAGGGACTTCCCGGCAACCTGAACCAAGCGCCAGTGCGATGTTGCATTGCTGTTGGAACTGTAAAGTTTCGCAAATATTATGGCCGAGTCCATTTCATGATTTTTAGAACTCGATGTCGGATATTCAAACAGCCGAGTGACTATAGCAAACCGACTTTTCTTTCTGTCATTCGATACTTGGGGTATATGTAGATGGGAAGGAAAAAAGAAATGTTTTTTCGTAGAAAAAACTTTTTTCTCATGAAAAAAACGGGGAAAAATTGAGAAAAATATTGGAAAAAATATGCCAGGTTAGAAACAAACGAAAAAGATTGTAGAAAGAAAAAAAATGGAAGAAAACAAATACCGTATTTTTACAAAATTTTTCAGGTGAAAATGTGTGAAATTAGAAAAATTTGAAAAACAAGATGAAACAGAGCATCAAAACTACTAACAACGTGGATATTCCCAACTACTGGGTGCAATATTTGATGTTAAAGGGGCCCTTTCGCATTTCAAACCGCCTTCAAACTTTGCACGCATTTGACCCTTGGTCTGGGCGTGATAAAACTATCTCACACACCAAGAACCCAATCTGCAGCATGCGATCAGAAGATGCACTTTAAGAAGAACCTCCGGGAACAAAGTGCGTCGCGGACCAGCCCAATTTATACCTGCGCATTCAGGCAAACTGCCTGATCAAAAGGGTGTCAAGGCGAATGAATGTTTCGCCCGAAAATTGCAACACCACTAACTATGGAATTTCGCTTTTCTTTATATTTCGAATTTCAACGAATTGTTCCAGCGTGACAAGCAGAGCGCGAAACATTTAGCAGCCACGCGTGAGCAATTCGTTGCATTTTCGAAATAAAAAGAAAAGCGAAATTCTATAGTGAGGCAGGTGCGCATATCGTACGAAACATTCTTCGCCTTGATCGCCCTGTTCATCAGGTGAGTTGCCTGAATGCGCAGGTAGAAATTGGGCTGGTCTGTGGTGTTGTGTGCAGCGCATCCCATGTGAGCTCACTGATATTAACAAACCGTTCAGCGGTGATATGTATGTGATGGAACGAAGCCAGGCTGGCATGGTATGTATACAGTAGCTGTATTCAAACGCTTTTCAGCAGTTCGAAGCAGGGTTAGGGCGCGCCCATGTAGGCCAGGGCCGTGGCCGGGGTCATGAAAAATAATCTGAGGTCCTGGCCCCGGCCTTGCTCTACATGGGCGCACCGACAGGGCCAGGGCCAGGGCCGGGGCCGGGGACGAAAAACTTTTTCTGGGTTGTCAATAATCCAACGTTGGTTTCTTATATGCAGCTTGCGATCCTATGAGCTCAGGTAGGAAAGCTTTCCAAAAACCACAGTTTCCGACCAAATCACGTCCGTCCGATGGGGCTTATTCTGAAGCCTGATTCTTTGCACTGCACTCGCTCGTTAATTTCAGTGTTGCGAATTAAATCCAACTCGCTCGTTTGCGTTAGTAATATATTTCAATAATGATGACAGAATAACCGGAACAGAATAAGCGCAACCTCGCACAAATCACACGCCGTAAAACCAACAACAAATCAACGCCACAAAACGGCCGACTGCCACGTTCCCAGAATTTCTCTAACAAAACCTTTTTACAAGACGGTGGAGGAGGATTTTGAGTGCTAACTAAGTGAACACCAGAATAACAAGTAAGCTAGAAAAGCACGAATATGACATAAAAGACAGCTTTACGAGAAGATAATTACCTAAACTAGACTAAACTAATAGGAAATCACGTGAATATCAATGCATAATCATGATAGTTCGAGCGCCAGACCACATCCCCCCTTGCACAGTTTCGTTGTACCACAACGACCATTGAAAGCCAGGCTGGCATGGTATGTATACAGTAGCTGTATTCAAACGCTTTTCAGCAGTTCGAAGCAGGGTTAGGGCGCGCCCATGTAGGCCAGGGCCGGGGCCGGGGTCATGAAAAAATAATCTATGTCTGAGGCCCTGGCCCCGGCCCTGCTCTACATGGGCGCACCGACAGGGCCAGGGCCGGGGCATAAACGAAAAATTTTTGGCCAGGCGACAGGGTTGTCAATAATCCAACGTTGGTTTCTTATATGCAGCTGTGAGTGTGTGTTTCGCCTTGGATGTACGGTTGCCTGATATATCAAGGGCACGGCTATTTTGTGCTTTATTGTCTTTAGATTATCCAAATTTGTAAACTGCAAATTTAGTCTGCAGTTATTGGTTGCTAAACACTGAACTTCTACCTGGACTTACATATTTAACCGTGTACATAAACGACGTGCGCTTTTCGCTTATTGGTTGAAACATGGGTTACTCGAAAATTCCATGGCCATTACGTTTACTGCGGTTGCACAAACAATTAATATCACCTGATGACGTTTCGTTTCATCAGCCAATATTCAATAACAAAGTGTTTTAGATTAATTTCCTCGAATAAAACTGTATAATTGACAAAAGGTGGCCCTGGCCTACATGGGCGCGCCCTTAAAGGTGAAATATCAATAGCAGGTCAGTCACGCAGCTTGGATAACTTAGTCTTCGGTTTCAACGCATGTATGCTTAACGCTCACGAAATAAAAATGCTCCCTGACCATAAAAAACGTTTACAAGAAGGAGCATAGACTTTCAACTGCAAACAACGTCTGTAAACTCGATAAGAATCTTTGAAAATCGCTCTACATGTTTCAGGTTGCCGCCATTTGGGCCAGGGCCTCGGACACAGATTATTTTTTTCATGACCCCGGCCCGGGCCCCGGCCCTGGCCTACATGGGCGCGCCCTTAAAGGTGAAATATCATTATATTATACCACGCATGTCCCGGGGCGACGGACGGTGGAACTTCAGTTTGTGTGCTTCGAGTGATAAATTCTGGAATAAGAAATACTTTATTTCGCTTTACTGATTCACGAAACAATATCGAAACTGAAATTCCACTAACATGGAGGTTGGTTTAGCCTCATGACCACGCTCACTAAATTCCATAATTTTCCCAATCCTGATTTCTATCAGCAAACGAACAAATTCATCCATTTTTTAGCCATCCAACGAACTGACCATTTTCTAACGCTGCAAGACTCATTCGGAAACAAATTCAAGGCGAGCGAATTCGTGTTGAAACGCAGTGACTGTCTGGCCGATATTCGAAATCCGATCGAGCAACTACAACCGGACTACAGTTCGCTGGTATTCGGCCTGTATCGGTAAGTCCACAGTTTGCAAGGCCCACTAATCCAAAACAAACAAAAACGGCTGCTCACGGCGCAATCTCCGTCGCCACAGGTGAAAGTGGCAGCCGTACGCTGACCATGTTCGCAACTGGGCGTATATCGACTCAGCCCCCAGATGCGGATGCCATTTTGTGTGGATGTGTGTTTTGTGATAAAATCGGCGCAGCGACATTGCGCAGCACAAAACTTGTTCAAAATGTGTGGTGGATAGGACTAAGGTGGCCTGTGTGACTGCGTGTTGATAAATTCCCGTTTTTTTGATAAGTGCAACGCGCACATGATGTTACCGAGAAGAAGTCATTATGATTTTTATTGCGCTTTCCAGCGACAAATGGCGAACGACAGGTAGCGCATGACAGCGCCACAATGTGGTCGTTCGTCAAGTTCACGTGCACAACTGATGCGACAAAAGGCGGTCTAAAAACTTTGACGTGTGTCGCAACTCGTAAGTGACAACTTGACCTGTCGTAATACGCTTTCGCGTAAAATGGACATGTTTATTGGACAGTGTCAGGTCGAAAAGATTGTCTAGCCTCCCGCCCCGCCCGCGGCGCCTGTATCTTGAAGTTCTTGCTGCATCTAGTCTGGTCACTCTAGTTTTAACCCATTATAGCATCAGAAAAACAGTAATTTACTTGTTTATCCCCTTTATAGCATCAGAACTTTAGGGCTTTTGTAATGCGCAACAAGATACAGTTGCCCGAGGGCACTTTAATCCTAGTGTCTATGTTTTTGAGGAACATGGTACAAGTTATTTATTTTTTTTAATTTACCGCCAGGTATGTATTTGACACCCTAGGTACCATCAATTATAGCGCACTGATTGCGCATCGTCTCAGAGAATGGCACTTGTTGGTTTAGTACCAAGCAAAGCTGTGCAATGAACTTCCATGCAACCTGTCCCTTCAGCTTCAGCAATGAAATAAGTGTCAAACATCAGTCTCCAGATTGCTTTGGTGTTGGCCGCCGCATCTGATCTTGGATTCAATGTTACGTAAAAACTACTATTTAACTTTCCCACGAAAGTCAAATTATAAATGCGGAAAAAGCTTCGAATGTTAGAGAGCAACACCTATTTTAATTAAGAAGTTGATATCTTGTCGGTGTTTTTTCATGAATGACATCACAGCGCATAAACTGCGAACCGCACCTGTGCTTAATAATTAATCTCAAATAAAAACACGAAAAAACTGAAAAAATATTACGCAGAATTCATTAAAAGTTAATAAAAATACAACAAAGTTGGCTGCGCGCGTGAATGTTTGAACCCGCGGCCTTTCATCTTCAGTGCTGCGCGTTATACCGCTCGGACATCGCTTCGCCAATCTCCTTCACACACTTTACTATATATGTAACTACGCGTGCATTGCTGCATTGCCTGTTGTGCTGGCTGCCTGTGTGTGTGTGTGCTGGCTGCCTGCCTGTGTGTGTGTGCTGGCTGGCTGGCTGTGTGTTGTGTTTAATACATTGCGCGCTTTATGAATCAGGCAACTACGTAGCGTGCAGTAATGCATTGTTGTGTGTGTCTGAGCGTCCATTATGGCTCTTTTCGAGCTGAAAAACATTTAACCAATTGGAATTAATATATGCTTGACGTAACAACGATTAAAAACACATATAACCGCTGATTTTGGCTTTCGAACCATACTTTCTGTACAAAAAGTCATGGTCTGGAACCGTTCATACTAAAAGTTACGAACTCGGCGATAGCACCACCGTGTTTCTCGAGTGCGAAAACCACATAAACAACTTTAATAGTTCTGGTAACCCAACTTTTCGGCGAAATTTTACTTCGGGAAGCACACTTTACATACAAAAAGTCGTGGTCATGGTCTGGAACCGGTCTCAGTCGTGGAGTTACGAAGTCGGCGATAGCACCATCGTGTTTCTCGTGTGCGAAAACCCTATATGCGATATTAACATTTTTGGTGTTCAGTAACGTCTGGGCCCTGACTAGTTTTTTGTGGAAAAAAAGGGAAAGAACGTTTTTACAAAAATGACAACTGTATCTTGCCCGCGATTGCGCGTGTGGGCACGCAGCGGGATGAAATTTTGTGTGGCCATTTTGGGGCACGGTATATACATTGTGTGCAAGTTTGAGCTCATTCGGTTGAGTATTGTTGAAATAGCGCACGATCAAAATTTTCAGAAAGCGCACTATAGGGAATGAACCATATGTCGCTTAGCATTACCATGCTAGCTCCGATGAACTTGGTACCCATTTCAGCGTCTCATTATTCTGTGGTGACGTGCAAACGAACTTGTGATGCCCGTCTGAAAATTGTGCCTTAACCGCCCCAGACTTGTCAAATGATTAGTGTGTTTTGTCAATCATTTTCATTTCATACCTTGTGTACATAACACTCGGTTGCATATTATTGTCGCGTCGCTAAACGTTTTGGTGCCCTTGGATGTCAGAAATTGGGCGCTGATGTCTTAGAATTTTCTAACTTTGTTTATGTTGGGCACCTTTTGTGTTCCGGTCAATCGCACACGAGGTGAAATGGGTGTGTGAGTCTGTACCTGGCACACTCAGATATCAGTATTGTTGCTTGTGTCATCTCAACAAGTACCTATACATGACTGTATTCCCACACTGTTGCAATTATGTACAAATCCCAATGGCTTATTAATTTTCCGAATGTTTTTTTTTCAACTGGTCCTTTTCGGAAACCCCCTTGATTATCATGTCGATTGCGTTTGTGTGCGCAGTCCAGAGTTCGGCGACATTATCTTTGTGCAAAAATAGCCATATTCGTGAACTGGCCATAGTGAGTGACGATGTCATTTGAGTTCTCGTGCAAGCTAACATGCAGAGGTGCGCACTCAAATAGTTGGAGCGCCCGCGTGCCAAACTTTTCCACCGCGCCAATAAAGTGTCGTTTCAGTGCGTACGCCACATGATGAGCATACCGCATATGTGAATCAGGTCGTTGCTTGTTTAGTCAGACGTTAGCGCAGATACCGACGACGTCGTTTTTGTGTCCGCCAGATACGCAACTTGTGCCAGTGGGGTCGAATTGAAAGGACGCCACGAGGCCCAGAAATTGAAAACTCACTTCAGTGCTGTTCTGAAAGAGGACCAGGCAGGACTACTTTTACGGGAACCCAACTTGCAGCTCTTTTTGGGTCCACACCGGTGGTATGCCATCGTCATAAACCTGCATGTACTGTACTATGGAGTCGTCATTTCCTAAACGGCACAACAACAATTTTAGATGCACTCCATTGCATGAGCGTCGTCCCGAATATTGGATTTGTCGCTGAAGCGCTCGCACCCATTTTCAGCTTCAGATTTCTAGCGCGTTAAGACGCACAGAAAGATAATCCTGACGCAAATGTAGGTGCAGCGCACATACGTCTGAAGAAGACACCTCATCCCGGCTCATAAATATGGCAGAGAAAAATGAGTTCGGCACTTTTCTAGATGGTGTGCTAACCCAGCGCCATGGGAGGATTAGAGTCCCTATATATAACACCATCTAAAACATGCCGCCGTGCGCGTTTGACATGGCAGCAAAAGTGTGCATGTTATTATAGACCGGTGTTCAGTTGGTTTCCGGAACTCTACCGTCGCACACGAGACCACATCAATCACGTTTTGATCACCGAGTTTCGTTTCCGTATAATTTCACGCGGTCACTGTACGCAGCACCATACAACGTGCCTGCTGTTTATAAAAAAGGAAAATTTTAGCATATTTTCAGAAACACAAGAGCACCGATTTTCTCTGATATGCCAGTATTGATTATGTGAATAAATAAAAGTGTCGACGATCTGGAATACAACATAAGCGTTGGTATTTTAAAGGCACGTGCAACAGGAAAATGATCACTCCACAATCCATGCGCTCACATCTGCAGCTGATTTTGCTGCGCCTAGCAGTTGTGGCCTTGGCTGATGTTTCAGCCGACAAAACGGGTGACAATTCTACCCTGGCTTCCGATCGTGAGGTGAACATGTTCAAGCTGCAGCTTTACTCGGTGTCTCTTCAAAAAGTCTCTTAATATTCAGATTCGCTCATTTCGCAATTTCCCACTTGAATGCGATGACGTTGAAGCAGAGTCGGTAATCATCGATAGGGTTATGCACGGGTACAAGAAACAGGTTCGGTTTGGTGGTGGGTTAGCTCATGTTTCTGATGTTTGGTGAAATCTACCAGTGGAAACATCGCTTGCCTGACTTGTTATCATGCCCATCGGGTTATCATAAGCTATTCGAAATACAAGAATGCCACCGAATGACAGGTGATTCCATCGAAAGAGGGTGTGAGTGCTCAAGTCGAGATGCACATTGTTGACATACCGTCGATCAGCGAGCTCGAATCAGCGTTCACACTCGATCTCATGTACTCGGAAATGTGGACCGATCACAGGTACACGTGACGATGACACACACAATCCCTGCTTGATGGGCATGAGCCATGTGAACTGAACGGCAATGCGCTTTTTCATTGACCGCTTCGACCTGCTTTCGCAAACTGGCGGTGCACTAGGAGGTTGTCAGTGCAAATGCATCCGATGGCCACGTGGAGAATAAGAACACACCAGATACCTATGATTGTATACTTTGCAAAAATATCAGTGCCATGTTGCGTAAACGCGCAATGGTGGCCGATCGTCTTTTGTTTTCTGCCTTATGACCATTTTATTTGTGGCCCACGAGATTTACAACAGACGACTGGCCGGCCAGAGGGCTTGGTATTTTACTCTTTCCTCTTTTGTTGTCCTCATACACAACGTGTTCTGATGTGTCCATACTGAAACATCAAGGGTGTCACGCTTGTGCGTGTGTGTGTGCGGACGAGACCATGACACAACGCCGTCCGCATTCTTTCAGGCCCGTAATATGCGTAATTCAAAAAAGCCATGTGCCCAAGATAGACCCGTCCAAGCATGGGCTCATGAGTTGATTCTATGTTGCATTCAGTCGACCCGTTTTCTCATAGATTGAGCTACCAGAACTTGGACGTGTCCAAGTGTATCCTGAACATCACGTTGGACCTCGACTATCTCGACCGTATCTGGACGCCGAACACGTGCATCGTCAACTCGAAAACGGCCATCATTCACGCATCACCCAATCCGAACGTGTTCCTGATTATGTACAGTGACGGGACAATATGGAAGAACTGTCGTATGATGGTCAAGGCACCGTGTGAGATCGATCTCAGAAAGTTCCCCTTTGATCAACAACAGTGCACGTTGGAGTTTGAGAGCTACAGCTACAACATACAGAAAGTTGGTGAGGATCTGCTCGTCCTCGCATCCACATTCTGTCCGAAAGCTCGGGCCCCACAAGGATCCGACAGGTGCGCAAGTGAAGCCTGGCTTTCTTACATAACTGCGCATTGAGCT
>JASAMV010006859.1:0-11127 GCA_030248065.1 Rhynchonema sp. JSB1_4
AAGTTTGAGCTCATTCGGTTGAGTATTGTTGAAATAGCGCACGATCAAAATTTTCAGAAAGCGCACTATAGGGAATGAACCATATGTCGCTTAGCATTACCATGCTAGCTCCGATTGGGTACTTCTAACCTGTGGTACAATACATATGTATGTATGTGCAATCAGTAGGTACTCCGGTACTCGCCGTATCAACCAGGCACAGATTTTTCCGCTTCCCAGACCAAAAAGGCGCGGACATGGGTTTACAATTATCAAGATTTCCAGCATGAAGCCGAAATCAGCCCAGTTCTGGTTCAGTGCATGCTTCATGGAACCTCAGTCAGTGGGCGCGCCCCTGAGGCCTATCATGTCCCTCCCGTGCCTAAGCTGTCGGTACCGTGTCTTATCTCTATTTCTTAGTAGCACCATTGCTTTTTTGGTTTCATGTAGGTTGGTCTACGTATACCCCCAAACATTGTAACCAACACCACGATACGAACCAAGTACACAACACAGTATGATTTGAGCATGCCCACCGAAGTTTTTCATGGTTCGCTAAAAGCGGAACCGCATGCGTGCGTGCGAGAGAATAGTGCGTGCGCACGCATAAAAAGTGCACTTGGAATGGGGAGTTTTTTGGTGGGTGAAAGAGCGGGGAGAGAAACACAGCGAGTAAGCAAATTTGGTTCCTGCACACTATCGGAGCGAAACGTTAGGCCGACTCAGTGTCTCCACTATGACCAAATTAGTCATTCAACGGTAATTTGTCCTAACCCACCGTTTTTCGTAAAACAACTCTTTCCGAAAAGAAATCCATCGCTGTTTCAACCATAATCCATTTGAAACCACGTAAAGGCAAACGTGTCTCTCTCATGCTTCATGTCTGTCTTTCTAAGTTTATCTCTATTTGCCGCTGTGACTGTTGTCTTTGAAGAGAGACAACTGATACTCTCCTCAAAGAGCTCCCTTGAAACATACTACCTAACAGCTGGACTTGAGACCGCGACGAAAAAATGTCTCGCGCCAAAACTTGACGTCAGAATCCAAAAATAGTCCGACACAGCGCGCATCGGAGACTAATTGTGCACGTCTGCTTGTGACGTTGTTTACAAGCGATACCTCAGATTTCGTAACAATTTGCGCTGTGATGTTTCGCTCAGTGAAAGGTGAGTTTTGCGAATAAACAACAGTGCAGAACTTCAACAAAACTTGGAAATTTTTTAGCTTGATTGGAAAAGATACACATGACTGTGCCAGCACAGTGTAGCTTTTTGGGAACTTCAGCCGAGCCGCAGCCGGAACCATTTTTTATTCCGGTTTTTTAATGGCGGATTCGAGTAATCCTTGCAATCATACTAGCGGCAACGTGAACTCGGCCAATTGCAAGCTGCTGTACACCACCCAAAATCGTGCAGCCACACACTGAATCGGATTTGTGTTTGCGCACTTCTGGCACACTTTCGTGTCAGTTGCAGGCCTGCTCACATGCGCACGTCATACCTATACATACTGTATATATAGGTCTTCGAACCAACAAATAAAGGTGATAACATTATTCTTATACAAGCGGCTTACTATGTACAGAATCACAGACAAGTATGAAGACACGTTACTTGGGAACAGAGTTGCAATCCCAACGTATGTACCTCACAGTTACTAACGAGTAGCCGAGGACATGTAGGAATGTTATAAATTTCATTTTCTATAATCGATTTACGGACCACTCACCTGGGTCCAGTTAATATATCGTAACTTTGTTTTCCAGGAATTTCCCTTGTTTATGTATCTCATCCTTACGTTTTCCTCGCATTTCAGTCCAAGAGGAGAAGGCAATGGCCGCGGTACCGACGGCGCCGATCGAAAAATCCAAATTTGTCCAGCATTGTCACGAACGACGGAAAAAGAAGATTCTTTTCAAGGGCGAATATTTGGTTAGCTGTTCGATCATAATCTATACGTACTTTATTTCATCTGATTTAGTGTAATTTCAACATTATTATGAATTAGAGAGAATTCCGCACTTATCTGATGCCCCGCCCGTATGCACAAACTCGCGACTTACAATATTGACCCTTTACAACCAGGGCCTGGTGAATCAGGTCATTATCAGTAGCGTTGCGTTGCCCAATGGCCAGATGAGCTCTAAACTCTCCCATTCGTCTTTCACAGATGATCAAAAAGTGCGCCGAGCCGTACCCAACAACGGTGGCCTCAAATCCGGACGTCGCTGATCGCAATCAGTACCCCGAAATCCTGCCCTACGATCACAACCGGGTGATCGTGTCGAGAATTCCCGATACTTCCGTACATTCCGAATACATGAACGCCAGTTGGATTGATGTGAGTTGCTGTGTGTGCAGCGCAGTGGTGTTTACTGCTGTTGACAGTAACAGAGTTAAAAGCACATGGGTTAGAGTTCGACTCACGTTTTGTGTGTTGTTCCGAAATATTCAGTTCAATTGCCATTTTTAGCCAGAACGCAGAGTGAAATATTTTTAAATACAGTAGCCTCGCGGACAACAGAGGTGCTGAAACAACCGCTTTTTAAGAACAGCAGCTATCTGAAGAAATGTCTGTTCGGATCAGTGCTGCCCTGACTCCAACCATTGTCCAAGATAGCGGTATTGGCAGCCGGCTGGCTTGCCACTCGCGGTTTTGCTCCTGTACCCCATTAAGACTTCCGATATCTTTCTCCAGGGTCTGCTCACCCAACACCAGTACGTGGTTACGCAGTCAGTCAAATCCAAACCGGCGGTGGCCGAGTTTTGGCGAATGGTCTGGGAATTACGTTCCAATTGTATTGTGATGCTCACCAAAGTGTTCGATTTTATGCGAGTAAGCACTTCAACATTTTTTAGATTTTCCTGTTTTCTGCAAATATTTTTACCAATCTTTTCCTTTCTCCAACAGGTGATGTGTCTGCAGTATTGGCCGGTGACCAGGTTCTCCTACGGCGACATCGATGTCGAAACTTTGGAGACCAAAACTTACTGCCATTTTGTGAGTGGATCGTTTTTTATATTTAGTGTGTCAATTATCGGTGCTTTTTGTTGGTGCAACATGAGATCTGCAGCAAAGTACTCTTATTGGTAAGTTTCGTCCTATACTTTCACAGACAGGTGGGCACCAGAGCATCGTCGGTGCGAATGCCACGTGACCGCTAAATTTGAGAACGGACCCAATTGTTGCTTGCTATCATGTAAATTGTAACAGTCTGAACAGGTGTGTGTGTGGTGCAAAAGTCAGACGGGCTCAATTATCGATTTGTTATTTGTCTACACCGATATCTGGCAAAAATTTCAACGACACAGGTGCTAGATCAATCACACAAACGCACCGTCAGCATCACCCATCTCACTCGCCTTGTTGATTCAGGTAATCCGCGTGCTGAGGATCCAACGTGGCACCGAGTGTCGCCTGGTGCAGCAGTTTCACTTCACCGAATGGGAGCTGGACAGCTTCCCGTACATCAGCGCTTTCATCGAACTCAGAAGACGGGTCAGACAGTATCTCACTAGACATCCAACAACCGCGCCAACTGTCGTACACTGCAGGTGAGCGGTGAATGGTATTTCATACAGATTTAGTGGGAAGTAGTGGCACGAGTGAAGTTGCGCAGTGCTTAGAGACGGTTGAGCCTGACCCTTGCGGCCTAGGCGTAAGCTTCATCAAGCCAAGAGGCTACGCGCTAGGGGTAGGCTTGGCGCTTGCCCTCAAATTTGGCATGCGGAAAGTCACAATCGTGACATTAGCGTGCACCTGCTCTGCAGGTGCTACCATAGTTCGCGCTTTGACCAGGTCAAAACGCATGTGTCATGATCGACATGATGCACTAACCCTTATGTTGCAGCAACGGTGCGGGTCGTTCGGGTGTGTACATCGCCGTTGACGCGTGTCTCGAACAGATGGTCACCGAACAACAGCTGGATGTGTATGGATTCTGTAAAAAGTTGAACAACCAAAGGATGGGATTGATCGAGAGCGTGGTTAGTTTTCTGCACAATAACAACAAATTATATATAATTTATATATATTATATATTATATGTGAACCCAAGAACAGGTAATAACTAAAATAAAGTCAATCATCAACCACCCTGAATCTTCAAGGAGCAGTACACGTTCATCTACGATGTACTGGGCGAAGCCGTTGAATGTCCGGTCGAACCACTATCATTAGACCATCTGGAACGTCGATCCAACGCCTACAAGAACAAGCAGGAACGATCGAGATTAGAGAAACAGGACAATGAGGAGTACAAGGTTGTGAACAAGTTGACCCCATCGCTGAGCGTCGGTGACTGCGCAGGTGGACATCGGATAGAGAACCGCGGCAAGAACAGAGACGTCATGGTTGTGCCTCGTGAGTGTTTATATTTTAGAAATTGTGTTTATGTGATTTTACCCTGCATGTTTTTACGTTCTAGCTGACCACTCCCGCCCATATCTGAACACGCTACATGGTGAGTCGAAAGACTACACCTACATCAACGCTGTGCACATTGACGGATTCCATCGGAAACAGGTGTGGTTTTTCAGTTCATACTTAGTGTAAAATTTTACACAAATGGTAGCGTACTTTTTAAAAAGTACAAAATGTACTTTTTAGGAATGGATCGTTACCGAATGGCCAAAACCATCGACTCTTGACAGTTTCTGGGCACTTGTGTTTGACCACGGCTGTCATACGGTGGTGAATTTGACAAATCAGGGACTCAGGCTTAAAGTTAGATTATTTCTCGAATTTCTGTTCCTTTTTGCTATTTTGCCAGTTTTACGTACGAAAATACTGTTTCGTTTTGACAGACCTACCCCAAACTCGTACACGACAAAGGCAAACAAGTGTACGGACCATTTGTTGTCGAAGTTGTCAATTATCAAGCATATCCTACAATGACCTCACACACTGTCAAAGTGATGAAACGGGTATGTTTCTTCGCTAATTTCAAGGTCTGATGTGATTCATACATACTGTACTTGCTGTTATTCATAATTGTGTCTACAGCCAGTTTTTGAAGATGGTTTCTGGCACATGAGTAGGCCGGCCATCAACGTACTTGCTCCTTTTGTGATGAAGGTGTCTTCCACTTTGCCACTTCTAAGAAGAGTTAGTTTATGTTGGGTTTAGCGAGTGAGGTTGCCGTTCATGGGAAAACCATCCGTTTAAGATTATTTGCATTTGGCAAAGAGTTAATTTGCATTGTGATAAGCGCTTGCATTGTTTGTGATTGTAGCTATTGAGCATGATCGCCGAAATTTGAGCATTTTTATGTTTGCATGCCACGTGGGCCCGCCAATACCAGTCTTGCTTTTTTTGGCTGCTGAACGCACTGTTACGGGTCTTTAATTATATTCTGCATCTTTAATTTTTTTAATTATTGCCCTATTGTTTTCGTCTGATCAAAGTCGAATCACGCAATTCAATTGTTTATGTTTGATTCACAGAGATCCAACGACAACATGGACGTGCTGCTGAAGAAGAACAAGGATGACGATGCTGCCCACCAGAAACTGGTACAGCGAATCTCCTCAAAAGCGAATCTTTCCCTTCTTTCAAAGACTAGATCAATATCAAATAAAAGCACAACCAAAATCACCAAGAAAAAAGCTAAAATAACCAAGAAGACACTCGCCAACTCATTGCCACAACCGACTGCACTCGCACGCTCCTTGGCACTAACTACCGCTTCGACCACTCTCCTCACCAAAGCACTGCCTCCCAACTTGCCCTCCTTCCCGGGAACAATAGGTGTACCTGGCCAACCTCCTAGACGTTCCGGGGCAGCTGACAAATCTGGCAAGAAACCCGCCAACCCTGGGAAATTCGGTGATTATGAGCCGCACGGGACCGTCAGAATGGACGAAGTCGCTGAATTCTACCGGCATTTTTTCACTGTTCGCTTGGACGGTTTTCATTGGGTTTCCCCGCTGTTGTGCTTCGCGTTGTCGCCGTTTTGCACCTCCTAGTTTTGTCTGCAGAATGCATGACCTGCAGCTGTTGTTGCCATTCGACTTCAATTGAGTTCTCTCTATAGATTATTTTATTCCTTTGCTTTTCATTATATGCCGCTTTATTTCTTTTATTTCACTTTCAGAACAGCATACTCTCATTCACAATACATCGCTCTGAAGCTGGAAAGGTACCATACCATCACAAAATGGTCACCAGTGCCTTCGCCTTTGTTGCACTGAACTTTTCACTGGAACCTGCCCTAACACTGATCCTGATTAAGTGATTATGCTTTTCTTAAGTAACCCGTCATTCACCCTTAACCTTTGTATTTTTTAACTTAATTTAGATCCATGTTTATTGTACTTGTGTGGTAGTAAGGCAGCATCTTCCGTAATTTGTTGTCATCTGTGTTCCATACACTCTTCAACACGCAGCTGCTTTGCTTCGATACTTTCACACTCGAGCGTGTCGCTTCAAAATCCACCCAAACGTCCTAGGCAGTCATCGTAGTCTTTTGACGCGTGAGCGATTGACGTGAAGACACAAAGCAAAGTTTGCGTGTGTGTGTGTGTGCGCAGAAGAAATCATAAATGTGTAAAAATTGGGTTTAAATTCATATTTTTCGAACGATGTCCAATGTTTCAGCAAATGCAAATCAGCGAAATCATGGCTAATTCGGGAGTCGGCGGTTCGAGTGATGACTTTCGGATATGTTGTGTCGTGCAGGTGAAAGTCTGGCCGATACAACACAAGGTTCGCATAAATTTTGACGTTTCAAAATGTGATCATCACTTCAAATCTATCGTTTTCAGGTGCCAATATCGACCTCAGGGTTGGTTGATGTGATCAAAATGGTACGATCATGGCGCAAACGTGCGCCGGACAGACCCGAGACCAAGCCGACGATTGTGCTCTCGCAGTGAGTGTACTTTTCAAATGCTGAAAATAATTTTACACAATTTGAGTGTGATATTTTTCCACCTCTCTTCGCAGCAATGGCGTTTCACGCGTCGGCATATTTCTCGGCGCCAACTGCTGCATCGATCAGATGGACGCCGATTCCGAATTCGATGTCTTTCACGCCGTCAAAATGATTCGAATCAATCGACCGCAGATCATTGATACCAAGGTACTGCACATACCGTAATCCTGCGTGTGACCACCGTAATTTGGTGGATGTCTTGCACGACACCTTGCAAATAACTGATGTTTCAGGACGAATACAAATACCTCTATGACCTAATGCTTCACTGGTACGTCATGAACCCAGAGTACAGGGTTGCATCACAGAAGGCGTTAGCCGCGGCAGCCTTGCCCGTTGCCACCGCGGCCACACACGAACAGGACGGGGTACTACCACAACACGTGACCTCGAATCATACGTGACACCCGTAGCATTTCTGAAATGGGCAAAGTAAGGCCGATGCGACATATTGATTGACACGATCCGGTTATGTACAGCAAGATCATCTCTGAAACTGTGACATTTTTAATGAAGCTGCTATTTCACTAATATTGCTCAAACTTTTTTGGAGCTTCTTGGATGAGAATGCACATTTTGAGTTTCATCGGGCCTTGGGATTGGAAAATAATGTAAGGTCAGTGTTGGGCTCACCTTTTCAAACTCGAGGTCTGAAATGAGAGCTAATGTGCTAGATTCGTTGCCAGGCAAGTTACTGTACTTGCTGGATATTTGGGGCAAAAAATGAGCACAAACCACTTGAACATTGCCAAAAACTGCAAATCTATATATTTATTTGTCGGAATTCTTTCCAGATTTTTATTTCTTTGTCTTCTCTCTTTGTGTCTTTGTACGAGAACAGATCTACAACGGTGTTTATGTACTGTGCGTGTCATCACTCAGTCATTTGCACGTAATGCACAACCCAATCACTATTATTTGGATACAAAACGACGAAAAAAACGTGAAAATGATAAAAATTATAAAACTTATTCGTGATGGATGTGTCATTGTTGCCAAAGGGTTCAAGAAGCTATTTATGTACCCCATCATAACGGTCTACTGCAAAAACGCCAAGAGGCAATAAAAATTTTAGTTTTCTGTTCCTGAAAAAAAGGAAGACTGGCACACAGTTCAACACAGAAAGAACAAACATAATAGTCTTTTTTTTTGAAGTCCCGTCACGACCTTTCTCAAAAATTAAACGAACTAATATTTTAAGATTGGCATGGCGTGCTAAAATTTTAATATGGCTCTCATGTCAACGGTGCGCAGAAAGATGCACGTACAGGTGCATAAGTTGCTTGTGTGCCACATCAGCTACAGGCAAGCTGGGGTTGGCATTGCTTGATGCCTTGCACATGTATTTCGAAACATTAAAAACTAGAATAGCGAAAACGGGTACTGAACTTCTTCAACAACATTCACAAAAACCAAGGCGCTTCGCTCTCGCATGATAATTTTCGATGCTCTGTGCTGTTAACTGTTGGATTTTGCTCGATTCCATGGACTTGCTGCTCAATGATTCCCGGTAAATTTTCGAAGTGCGTTGCCGGGTGAAGCTTGTTATTTTCTTCTATAGTTCGCGTGTACCATCAAGAGGGACTACGCATGCAGTATGCACATGAACGTCTATATTGTGAGGCTGGCATACACACAGTCTGAGAAGAGCATTCTAAAATCAATAATCTCCCAACCACATCCTGTTCCACGCACCAGTCAATATTATAAAACCAATTGCGTTTGCTGTGCAGTTTGCCACGGGCACATCAAAGGCAGACTGGCTGATCACCAGTTTTGCACCCAAGTCCCGGCGGGCACAAAATGTCGCACGTGTTGACATGGGTGTTCTGGTACATGTTCAGCGTTAGCAACACGCTCCTGCTGTAACAACAGAATCACCCAAAGGGCCGCGCATGATTTACCGGTTGAATAAACCTGATAGTTGTTCGGCTATCAATATCAGTGCACCACTGAATGGTACTGACTGCGTGGGAGTGGTTCTTGAGTCGCCTAATGGTCGAGATCATGACGATGGGTTGCCAACCCACGGTCCGAACATTGTGCGTGACACGAGTCCTACTCGCGTTTGGTCCGTGAGTGTACGATATGTGCGCTCAATACTTGACCGCAACGTTCCTTTTGCAAAAGATCCCTTAAATTGTAACTCTAATACATAGGCGATGGCCAATGTTGCATATTCCCGAGTGAGTGCCTTTTGTTATTATCGAAATACGAAGCCCATTAAGCGCCTCGTGTCCACTTGATAGACACGTATTATATGTAGGTGACGCGTGAAATCTACCTTATCTTATCACGACAAACTTGAGTGCAAATACTTGTGTGTGGTTATGTTGGACAATGAGCGTATGCCTGACATCAGAAAGTACACTTAGTGACACGTAATGGAAACTCTTGCCCAACATGAGCATTGCCGACAGATAAGGTCAAACAAGGTGTTCCTCTATCAACAAATGGCGCTAAAAGGCTTCGGTTTTATGCACACCTATATTTGGCACCATCACTGCCTAACACCAAAACACTAATGTATGAAAAGTCATGCGGTAAATAAAATTTGCTTTCATTCATATTGCTTTTTTCTCAGGAAACAAAACGGTTATCTGTACCGGTATCTGGATATTTCTATCAGCCATCATCAGTTATAACTTTCTGATCGAAAATTCTTATTTACAAAATTTGCTGATTTCAATAATCAGTTATGGCCAAATGCGAACAACTGAACAGCGAAGCGGTTCAGAATCTATTCACCCAAGCGCGTAACGTGCTTGAATGCGCCTATTGCCCGTACAGCAAGTTCCCGGTCGGCGCTGCGCTGCTGTGCAAAGATGGAACCGTGATTACAGGTGAGTCGTGAAAATGAAAACTGCAGTCCAGGTTCGAGGGCTGGGGCCTGTCGATTGTTGGCATGCCGATCGGTGGTGCCATGAACAAAGCACATGAAGCCGTCTCAACATTTTAAGTACTACAATTGTTGGACTTATTAACGCGCTAATTTTGACCATAGTGTGAGAAGCTAAAAAATTGTAGAAAGATACCCGAGTGCCGCGATCATCAATTTTGACACAAACCTGCTCGGTGTGAGAAAAAAGCTCACACACAATATCAATAATCAGGCAATCAACTGGGAAAAATTCACCAGAAAGTGACACTATACAATGATGTCAGGTTGCAACGTCGAGAACGCATCCATCGGCGGCACCATTTGTGCCGAGCGATCGGCGTACACGCGCGCCGTGTCGATGGGACGCAGGGAGTTTGTGGCTGTCGCCGTCGTTTGGTGAGTGAAACTGGGATGTTTCTGAGAATTAGGATGAGTTCTGGTAAAAAAAGCCTGTTTGCGAACAGACTTTTGACTGGTTGTATACCCATAAGTTGTAATGACTGATCAGCAAAGCTGGACTGTACCTGGCGCACAGCCGCTGCACGTTTCACTTTCTGGTCCATTTGCTGCATATTCGCACTGACGATGTCCTGGTGCACCATCAGTATGCAAGGCGGCAGCCAAAACTCACGATCGTTCACTATTTAGAATTCAAGTGTTCCTGAGAGTTTCATCATTTCAGCAAACATTTCGAATTGGCCTATCCGTGCGGTCTCTGTCGTCAGTTCATGTCCGAGGTTAGATGACAAACGGGCCTCCTTCATATTTGACACTTTTATTACTTTTTGCTTAAAACTTTCAAAGACAACTTTATCGACTACATAGGAATGACCAACCTGATGTTTGTTTCAGTTCGGTGACATCGCCGTCTACGTCGGCAACGACAGTGAATGGAGCAAAACGCCCGTTCGATTGTTGGGTGATCTGATGCCGCATTCGTTTGGACCACAACAGATGGCATCCGATTCGAACTCAAAGTCCGAGCCATATATATTTTCTGTTCTTTTGCTTTATCAGGAAAAATCATTTCTGTTAATCAGTTTTTTTCGCGATTTAGCGCCTGAACTTTATTGAGTACTTTATTGTCTTCCTGTCGCTGCCGTTATTCCTTGTGACTGTAATTCTTCGACAACGTTTGAAGAAGCGTACTGTTGTGCCACGGTTTGGTTTCGATGTTTTTGCACGAATAAACTTGCGAGTATGCAAGAACCTCACCTATGCAGACAAAAAACGCATTTATTATTTCGGTAAGAATACTATAGTTTGGTCGGGAAAAAGTAAGGCAATCGACATTATCAAGTGGATTTTCCCTTCAAACATCGCTAACGAATTT
>JASAMV010006860.1:0-62079 GCA_030248065.1 Rhynchonema sp. JSB1_4
GAGCCGCTTGTCGACAACATCGACGCACGTGTGAAACGTTCGATATCAGACGATGACGGTGTTCGCGAGCTGGTGATTGAGCATAACAACAGGTTTGGTGTCACAAAATACGAATGAAAACATGTGGAATTGCAACTAATCAAAGCTTTATACAGGACATTTCACTTATACCTTCGCCCTGCCGGATCCACAGTGTTCTCACAAGATCACACGACTGCAGACAAAAACAAGCCAGTCGGTGGTGATGTTGACGTCGATCAGTTTTTGTTTGAAGGCATCATAAAAGGTGTGTAGTTTACGTGTTTTTTTTTATCTGATTTCCATTTGATCGGGCGACATGAGTGTGAGACACGCCATTCTCTCTCACCATCATCACAGGAGATCCACATTCCCATGTTTATGGGTCAATATTGGACGGTATATTCGACGGTCACATCTACACGGGCGATCACAGGCTGTTCCACGTTGAAAAAGCTGTCAAATTCTACCGAACCAGACCTCGGGACTTTCACTCAATTATTTATGAAGGTATTTTTTTAATTTGTGCTTGATGTCGCCGTATTTTGCGCAAAAACTTCGATTTTCAGATTCTGACATCAATTTCGACCGATTACGAGTACGTCGTTCGACGGTCGACATCACAAAATTGGGACCGACTGGCGATCTCGATTTCAATCCCGACATCGCCACGTGTGGTCTGCGAGGCGACACCGAGAAATGGATGAATGAAGTCGAACACGCTGCTGATCCGCTTGCTGCACAAACGCGCCCATCGGATGTTGTTCACGACGAAGCTTTTCAGTTCGCATACACTTCTCTCTTAATTTGTATTCACCGATTTATTATCCTGTACTAGCAAGGTCACTTGACTTGGTCCAAAACCTTAGACACGACGACAACGAGTTATGGTCGGACAGATACAAGCGCGAAACGAATCAACGACCGAAAATTGAGTTCGTCAAAGGGCATCGCCTGTATGACGTCAGGTGGGTAATTCTGATGGAAACGGAAAGTCATTCAACTGATAGTGAATCGACTTTCAGAACATGCTCTCTCTACATGCAAGCCGATCACAAACTTTATCAAGAAATTTTTGACCACGAGGGACAACAACAGGATCAAAGGTAACAAACGTGTGAATTAACACCAGCCATTTTGATTTATGCACAATTATGGAATATCTTTTCAGAACTCGCGAAGAAATCTTGTCGTTATTCTACAGTCACGTGAAAACCGTGAACAAAATTTATGAGAGCACGAGCTTCGGCGGTGTGACTGGAGTGCACTTTATTGTGCAACGCACTAATGTGAGTTACAAGGCCGGATTATTAAAAACTAGAACTCAGAGCAGGAATACGTGGGGTGGGGGGCCCTGGTGTACAAAAGTTCATCGTGTATGTTTACAGATCTACAACCCCAGTTCGTGTAATGCGGACGGGACAACGAAAGCAGGTGCCATCAATCCATTCTGTGCCGAAAACGTCGACGTGTCCAATTACCTCAATCTCAATTCAATGTCCAATCATTCTGCGTTCTGTCTCGCCTATTCACTCACTTATCGCGATTTTGTTGGTGGAACATTAGGTCTCGCCTGGGTCGCGTCACCACAGCCGAACACCGCAGGTGGCATCTGTCAGGTAAATTGAACTACTTTGAAATGGTTCGCTTTAGACAGTGTATTCCATGGAGCTTTGTTGTTTTCTGTATTTTACATTTTACAGTATTTAGTGATTTACGGCAACTTACCTGCCTGGTATTGCTTTGAATACAATATGCCAGCTTTCGTATGTTCATTTCAGAGCAATCCTACGTAGTTTAGCCGTTTGCCAACGAATTATGATTGTCAGCCAGCTGGTGATTATTTTTAAACGACCCCGACCAGCACCCCAACCAATGTTGCAGATTTATCAACGCTACAACGAGCGCCGTGACTGGGTGTGGCGCAGTCTCAACACCGGCATCATCACCTTGGTCAATTACGGACATCGCGTGCCGGCCAGGGTCTCGCAGTTGACACTCGCTCACGAAATCGGCCATAATTTCGGATCACCGGTCGGTGCTTGATTAGCCGAAGTCTCGTATTTGTCTTAACTACAGCAGACGATCTTTTTGTATTTGTGTGTGTTTGTAAAGTGACGTTTTGTGGTCTGAACTGGAACATTTTTGATCGTGCGCAGTGTTTCTTCTTGGTTAAATTTAGGCGCCATGGCACCTAAATATTGAAATTTGGCTCCTTGGATTTTTGAGTGTTTTTTCTGTAGTTTGACCCGAATTTAGGTGCCAGAATGTCTTTTCGCACCAAGGAAGAAGCGTAAATTTAGGTGCCCGTCGCACATAGTCTCACTTGAAATGAAAACCCTGATTGCGAAAGGTAGCAAGATGCCTGGCTTGCACATGTTTCACATAACTACGGCTTGCACAAATATCTACAGCACGATTACCCATCGTACTGCCAACCGGGTCTGCCTGACGGCAACTACATCATGTACGCGTCAGCAACCAGTGGTGACAAACCCAACAACGAACAGTTCTCCGATTGCAGCAAGGTATGTTCACTTCATGACATTTATATTTTCAAAAACGATGGAAAAAGTCACGTTGATAATCATTTTACAGGCAAACATCAGTGCCGTGTTGTACGCTGTGTTATCCGAAATCCCCGTCGATCCACAGAAAGTGCTTCTGTCTCCGAGTGGCGGCAAGCGGAACTGTTTCAGCGGTTGGTCTCTCGGTTTGCAAAACTGCAATGTCTGCAAATAAACTGCTGGGAACGCTAATAACAAAGTCAATTGCGTGTCTGCAGCGCGCACCACTGCATTTTGTGGCAATGGTCTTGTCGAGCCAGGGGAGGAGTGTGACTGCGGGTTTACGGACGAAGACTGTCAACGAATGGGCGACACTTGTTGTTATCCGCACAAAACCACTGAACCCGGCGGGGTCGGCTGCAAGCGGAAACCGCACGCGCGCTGCAGGTTGGTTTGTCACCTCGTGGTCCAATCATTTTGGTCAGAAGTGTCGCCCCTCAAAAACATGACAGATAAGGATAAGATAAAACAGATACTTCTAATCAGATAAGTGAAGATGTGGATGCCCGACAAAATGCTTTAAAATATGCACCCTACCTAACCGTATCCGTATGCATTTCAGTCCATCCGAAGGGCCGTGCTGTGACTCATTCACGTGCCGTTTCAAGCAGTCGTCATTTAACTGCAGTCAAGCGGACGATTGTAACGAAATACAGAAATGTAACGGACTGCAGCCCGCTTGTCCGGCTCCGCCAAATAGACGTGATGGCACATTGTGTCAGGAAAACACCAAAGTCTGCAGAAAGGGGGTACGTTTGGGTTTCACTCAGGGCCGCGGTTACTTTTGTTTATGATGATAGCAACACTGTCCAAAGTGTAAAATATGCCGAGTTTTCAGTTGTGTGACACGTCAATCTGTTCGCTTGTCGGTCTGCCCGAATGTTTCCTGACCGATGGCTCGCCCGAACATCAATGTCAACTGGCGTGCGAAAAAGATAAAAGTTGGCTCAGATTTCTTGATATTTTTGTGGCGTTTGTTATTGTCAGAAACAAGAAGCCTTTTTCAATTCCTTTTTTCCAGAATGTGTGTCGAGTTTCGACCTGTCTGAGCTGAAACCCTACTATCAACGTATGAAGAACTTGGACGGCAACGTTGTGCAAGTCAAGGGCATTCTCAAACGGCCCGGCTCGCCGTGTGACGATTATCGGGGATACTGTGATATATTCAGGTACCGTTATCGTTTTGTGTTGATAACAATTACCAACGAATTCTTCATGGCAGTGATCTGCTCTGGAGCCATATGTGTCAGGATTTGTTTCTTGCCGAAAAAATTTGGGGTTGCCAGCTTTTTCATGCAGTAACATATGTACATACAGTTACAGTATGTAAATTGTTTGATATAATAATCCCATAAACACATAAATAATACACACAGTATATGTCACACACAATATACATATATTACAACACAGCTCTGCATACATTTTGTTTGCAGAAAGTGCCGCTCGGTGGACAGCAATGGGCCACTATCCAGGCTCAGGAACTTTCTGCTAAATCCTGAAGTCTACAATACCGTGAAGGACTGGGTTCAGGTCTGTGCGTTTATTTATGCGACGGTCTCTTTTGTTTTTCATACAAGTTTTAATGTTTGTTCGTTGCATAGTTAATCAACAAGTAAAAGCCGACCTTGTTGTTTGCAGGACCATTGGTGGGCGGTGGTACTGATCGGTATGGGTCTGGTGTTGATCATGGCGGTGTTCATCAAATGCTGCGCCGTGCACACACCCAGCACCAATCCGAACAAACCCCCAGCGCATAATATATACGAAACATTGAGACATCCGAGTACCCTTATTGTGAGGAGAGGCTATTCAATACCCTGCATTGTTTTCTTGATGGGAATTTTTACCAATTGTATTGTCATGCACTCTGTGGTGTGTTATGGACAGTAGGTGATGTCTGACCGCGGTCTGTGTCATTGGGAATCAAAAAGTCAGGATACCGGACACCTAAAATCCAAAATTTTCGGATACCGGATACTCAAAGGGAAAAATCTCGAATGCCGGAGGATTGCCCTCACCCAAATAAAATATCTCGTATACCCAGGGGCGTTGTCCGAAAAAAGGAAACTTTTCAGATGTAAATTAAGCAAAATCGCTATAAAACTAATAAATGGTCATTTGGGGGTCGTACTTGTTTGAGCAAGCGATTTTGAGTATTTTGGAATAAAAATGGTCCACTTTTACGGTTTTAGGAAAAATTTTAGGACCGGATGTCGCTTGACAAAAATTCAGGATACCGGATTCCCCATTGTTGAACAAATGAGGATACCGCATACTAAGATTTAATCTCCCTTCCTCCAACGACACCACTGTCGAAGGAACTTTGACATGACGAGCTCATATTTTCCTTCGCTACAGCGACCGGATCGATCGCGTCGTCGTCGAGCTGTGAACGCGAATGTGGCGGCCGGCAATGCGAATGATTCGTCAGCTGCGGTCGAACCACCGCCTCGATCGGCGGCACGCAATCGCGCTGACAGACATCGACACAGACACAGACGCTCGCAGGACACGGGACAAGCACAGCCACAGGGTTGGACCGAAACAATGTTGCCATTTATGATGACGTTTATGACCGGGAGGAAACCATATGAAATATAAAACATTTGCACTCACTCGTCAACTGCATTCCTGGCTGTATGCTCTCTGGAAACGGAATGTAATCTACGCTGAAACACGGGTTACGGGTTGGCTTTGTTCATCCAACACGCGTCATGATGTGTCTGTTTGCTTCATTTGAGATTCTGAGATGTGATAAGAGCTTACATGCGATGTGCTTTGAGGATAGTACATGCATGACGCGTGGTGGAGACAACTGTTTCGCTCCGAAGTCTTATACAGCGGGTGAAAATGTTGTGTTCAGTTGTTGTTGTTGTTGTTATTGCTCTCGCACGGCAATGGCATGTATAAACTACACAAAAAGTACCGTAAAAGCCTAAATAGAGCTCCATAATTGCGTTCATTGACCAATCGTTTCCAATATTCAGCATCTGTCCACCAACCAGCTCCACTCGTGCCCCCATCCGAGCCACCGCCGCCTTATCTCGCTGCTGTCACTAGTCACGATGACGTCATCATATCTGTGCCACCCGGTATGTACGTGTTTTTGCAGCACAGTTATTTTGTTAATTTATGCGAAATTCTTGCTCACTTCCAGGTGGACCGAAACGCGGCCATCGCAAACATCGTAAGGCCGAACAGTCCAGTTCATCAGCCAGTCGGTCAAACAACGTTGAGATGAGGGTTAATAAACGAACTTGACATTTTCAGTCGTTGGCAGCCACTCTGTTCTTGTCTCCACTTCAAATGGTTGTTTCTTATGAAATTTTTATGAGATTTTTGCTCTTATTCCGACTGAAACCTGAAATTTTATTTTCGGTGTTTATGGTAATCTTGTATTATTCTGCCACACATCCTTATTGACCCCATGTGTATGGTAATTCCGTGTGTTGTTTTTATTGATCAGAACAACAACGTCTCTTTTATTTGTGATGTTCAACCCTTCAGATTATTGTCGATTCTGTATTACTGGTTGGTTAGGGTTTCACCGCGTATGTGTCTTCTTTTTATTCTTCAACAGTGGTCTGCAACTTGGCACGATTGTAATTTCCAGGTTTGTGTTTCGGTTGATGACAGCTTGTTGCTCGTATTTGCACATTTTGCTTTAGAACCACACTCTCTTTCTCGTCTCTTTGGCTTTGGTGCGCTGCTTTTTCCTGGTTTTCTAAAAATTCAGCAGCAGTTGTGTCACCTTTCCCTTCGTTCATCCCTCTTATGCCTGTACTTTCCACCGGTGTTACTGTTCGTTTTGTTTTATCATGATTTTCTCTTTTATTAATTCAGAACATGTCTTGTCTTGTCAATTTTTCTTTGCTATCAAACAGTTTTTGGGTACAGTATCTTATTCGTTATGTGTCTCTTGTGAAATTATACCCAGGTGATTCTGATTATTTGCTAAATTTATTTTATTATCAAAACTCCCACACAATACTTTCTACCTTAATAACACTAAAAGTGCGCATGATTACGGCTAAATTTGTTGCTTTGTTATTGTTCACATCATTATGTTTTACCTTGCAATCTCTTGATTACGTTTGTGCTTCTCTGGTGTCTCTTTATGACTGATCTTGTACTTTTGTTTTTTCTGGAAATAATGCACATCCTGTTCCGTTGCACGCAGCAAACTTACATTGCGCTTTCAACATTATGATAAGTTATGAATGTCGTTTTGTGGCATATTTTTTCTTCGCAAAAGTCCAAACCGTGCAAAATACGTAATCTTGGTTGAGTGTAAAATTAAAGTATATGCATGCTTCCCGCATACACTGCCGCATAATGTACCCATTTTAGTAACCTTTTGCCAAGTTGCCAGGATTCAAACTCGTAATTTCAGTTCTTTGCGAATATTTGACCAAACTGTTTGCTAAGTTGTTCACTAATATTAAACACAGTACCGAGCACGAAGGCTCGTATCCTCGTATTACTGTAACCCTTGATGTAATGTAACCAACCTTATACAGTACACTTGCAGCTGTGGTGTTGCATTGTATTTTTATTCACGAAATCTATATGCTGTTGAATACTGTTGTAGAAATTTCGGCAGTTTCAATGTAAAAATGGCATGTGTACATAATAAACATTGAACGAATATTTTATTATTGGTAACTTTTTGATAAAACGCTCAAAAGCATAATCATCATGCAACCATACAACCGCAAGTAACCGAAGTAGAATTTTGCTAAAATTGACGAGAAAATCAGCAGCAATTGCAAGCACTATGAGAATAGTGATCGATTGCGCATTCATTTGCATTTTGGCAACATCAGTTGATGCCAGGGGCCTAATGGGTACGAACTTCAAGGATTTGGAGAGTTTGGCCAAAGTCGAAAAGAAACTCGAACGGCAAGCGAAACACAAAATTAGACAGGAGAAGCTGGATGTAAGATGACTAGGTACTACTGGACATCTATTGGATACAATAGGAAAAAAACAACTTTTCTCATTTCAGAAAGCAGACGATGATAAACAGGAGCAGGTATATTACGCGGTTCAGAACCTCGTCAAATTGGGCTTTACAACCAATTTTCAGGAACAAATACCGGTTACCCAAGTACCTTCCGCTTTTCAGATATCGGTCATGAAAGGTCTGCTTGACAATGTGAAAGGCATGGACGCACAGGATAAATATGAACAGGCTGAGAAACGGGACAAGGAGTTTGGTGAACAAGTCAGTGGTCCGTCGTGATCTGTGGTCGGGCTTCTGTAATGTTTCATTGAAACATCAGGGAATGAGCGCTCCGACGTTGCCACCAGAGGAATACGAATATGAAGATGAGCGGCTACTGCGCAATCAACTGTTCGGCAGCACAACAACGAAAGTTGTGCGTCAGGACATCATCAATCTAATTAAATTTTTTGAACTTTTGTAGATTCACCAAATGAAAATTTGTAGAAAACCACAACTGAGGATTGGTCAAATGACGATCAAATAGAAAAAGAGGAGGAATATGAGCGCATGTTGGCCGTTCAGAAAGTTCGCATTCAGTTTTCCTGCTCTTAAAATAGAACACTGGTGATTTCTGGTTATTTTCACTCCTTCAGGAGCTTGAAGGCAAAATGTCATTCGAAGATAAAGTCTTGAGAAGTGTGTACGGACTGGTCGCTAGACTCAAAGTTAGTGGCACTAATTTTTTTATTTTGATGCTCTTTGTGTTTTTGAAATTTCCACTTTCATTCCCAGGAACCGAAAAAAGAAGCCGGACAAGCCGAAGTTGCTGAAGCGGGACTCAAATTGGGCCTCGTGACATCGCAAGGGGTACGGCATACCACGTTTTTGATTATTGTGAATTGTGCACTTTACCACTTTTCATAAAAACTTTAGCAATTTACAGATCAACATAACTGGTGCTCAAAATCAAACATCGAAAACAATTGAAATTCGGATCGGACCAAGTCTTGTGATGGGCAAAGCTGAGCCGGGTGTTTCATGTGATACAAAGCCATTCCAATCTATTATTGCTGTTTTGGTCAGTTTTAGTCTGGTACAAATGTTACTCTGAAAACTGAAATTGGCACAACCTACATACATACATACAACATTCTTGAAATGCTTGTGACTCACGAAAAAGTTTTGAAATTCTAAGTTAGTGCGTCTGTGCTGGTTCTTGGTAATGTTTAGCAGACATTTAAAAGTATATCACACTTGTTCGACAACTAGATTTAATAAACGCAAAGATGAACACAACTGGTTTGTTCCTATCCCAGAAACTGTTTGACAGCCTTCAATGCCGGGTCGTGCACCCTCTGATGTCGGTGCAAGTTGCCGGATTGTGAGAATCGCTGTGTGCACACACGGCACTCGTAGGGCTTCAAGCCTGAACGTGAAACGTTGAGTTGGAAAGGGGGACGTTTCTCAAAGAAAAACGGTCACGAACTAAATTTAATTAATAAACCTGTGTGCGTGCGAACATGTTTGGCCAAAGTCGAACTGTCGGCAAACCGTTTCGGACAGTGCACACACGGGTACGGTTTTTCTCCTGGAAAATTTCGATAAATGCGTCACCCGAGCTTACAAAGTGTTAAGAGCGTGGGGTAATAGTAACAGATAGGTGTCAATGGAATAGGGTTCACAAATCGAAAAAAATGGATTTCGCTCATATTGCACAAAAAGTTGACTACTACATTTACTAAGACACATACAAAATTTTGGTGCCAAACTCCAAAACATTAAATAGTTATGGGCGCATTTAAGTGGGCAGGTCGAAGATTTCTTGAAATTCCAACAATGTACCAAGTTTATGTTGATGAGGCTGTCATTTGTTTTAGATCGGGTGCTATTTAGTGAAAATAACACATAATAGTTAATTTGTTATCTACTTTTCAACCATGTAAAAATAAAGGCAAAAATTCGCTGTATTTTCTCTTCCGTTGAATTTTTCAAAAGTCAGCTCTGAAATTTAGGGCATATCAAAAACAACGAATTTTAAAAAAGTCCTCACCGACGAATTCTTTCCATTTGGTCTCAAAATGTGCGCCATAAAATTCTGATATTGGTTTATAAATCTGGTTTGTGACAAATTTGAATATCTCCTGAAAAGTTTAGATAAAGAACATTTTTTGTTTTTTTCTCACTTTTTTTGTCTTTTTTTGCACGGACTCACATTGGAGAAACGACCGATGTGGGTGTCACGAACGGCAACAAGATGCTTGTCAATGTAGTCTGAAAGTAAACAGCTTGTTCATGACACATGACAAAGCTATCAAAATGGATACAAGTTCAGAAGTGCAAGCTATTTGGCACCGGCCGTGATTGGCAATAATGATTTTTTTCAAGTGGCCGACAATTCGTATGCATCACACGAGGTGAGCAACAAGCAACAACAACACAAATTATACAAGCAGTCAACACAACACACACATTATAGCTGCAACACAACACGTTTTATGTAAACGGCAGAACACATATGCGCACGCGCAAATACATTTATGTAACACATTAAGGCAAGCCAGCGGCTGGATCGCATAGTGCAATCGGTTAGGCGCAGCACTGAACATGCGTGCGTGTGTCTGCCGCGCAGGTTCAAACCCTGTAGCGTACCCTGTCTTTTTTTTGCGTCGCGGGTTTTGGGTGAACGTTTTACCATTATTACTTTTTATTTCGCAACTGGATGCAATGCAAAAACATTTAGAAATAGGCAAGAGTTGAAACAAACGAATAGCCATTCACAGATTTGCTGCATTTTCCTAACAAACGGTTGCCTTGATAAGCACATTAATTGAAAGCACTCTCGTGGTATTTACAGTTAAGAAACACATACTGTATGTAGGTTTCAGCAGCATACACATCAGAACTCATATTTGGGAATCACATGCATCAATTTTTACATATTCCGTCATTCAATTGAACTGCGCACCACGACAAAACAAGAAAGAAAATAAAACGACGAATTTTTTTTGCTTCATACTAACATAAATTGCCGACAATATTCCAATTTGTCACAAACCACATTTATACGCCAATACCAGAATTTTATGGCGCACATTTTAAGGCCCAATAGAAAGAATTCGTCGGTGAGGACTTTTTTAAAATTGGGTGTTTCTGAGAAGCACTCGTTTTTTGACATTTTTTAAAAAAAATGCAATGGAAGAGAAAACATCCAATATCGTGCAACTATTTTTGCTCAGCTGAAAAGCGGACAAAAAACTGCTATATGTGTGCAAGTTTCAGCGCCGAATGTTGTTTATCGGCTGAGATCCAATTGGATTAACATTTATTTTTTCAGCATTTTTCATTTTTAACATTTCCCAAAAAATGCAAACCGAGCACCTTTAAATTGAAATTACTGAAAGTATACTTACATTTGGAACGCCAAACTTGGAGAGCATTCCTAAATATGTTGTGGCATTGATTTCCAATCAAAAAAAACCATATCCAAAATTTCAGTTTTGTGAACCCTACTTTGCGATTCTTACCACCCCACGCTCTTAACAGCATTTTTCCAAATTTTCCCACCCACCAGTGTGCGTGCGTCTGTGTGTGGCCAGTGACGAACTCTGTGAGAATGGTCGGGCGCAGATGTTGCACGTGAATGGCTTCTCGCCTGAAATCGACCAACTGCTACAAATTGGGCCGTCGTCTTTTTTGTAAACACCGTCAAAACTTGCTGACTCACCTGTGTGAACCCGGTTATGCGCAGCAAGATTCGCAGCTTGCGAGAACAATTTTCCACAGTGCTGAAAATGGTAAAGGAAGCGTCTGCTGTGTGGACAATCACAACGTGAGACGTTATAGAAAGCTGAAGTACATAATCCAAAAAAAATCAGCAAAACGTCGACCTGACATGCGAACGGTTTTGGATTGTGCTGCCTGATGTGCAACTTCAGCGAGCTGCGACGCGCATATCGTTTGCCGCACGTTTGACACTGGAATGGGCCATTGATCACATTTGTGGTCCGACTTGCGCGATGCCGTCGTGGTTGGGTGGTCGGGATGGGCGGATAGTTGAAGGACAGCGGGATCGGACGGTGGATACTGCAATCGATTGGGCATGGAACATGGAAGACAGTTGGGGCCATGTCATGCCCCAAAACTTAGTATACATTAGCCTCCCGGCTCCCGCAGTTTCATCGTTTTGAGAAGGTCGAACCAAAAGTGTTTTATCCCTGACCAGCACTCGGTAGATTAGAAACACCTGAATTTGTATTAAACAGTGTGATGGGTCCCGTCAAGTCTTGCTTTTGGTCACGGTGTCTGTTGAATTCATACATAATCCGAGATTAACTGAATGTCGTTGACGAGACATAAACGTTGTGATTGACTGCGGCGAGCAACGCACAAACGATCACAGAATTGTGATCACCCACCGATCCGATGCCGCAACGATCGCCCCTTGTTCATATTGGGCGCTCATCGCCGCAATATGCGTGTCCGAGTGCACTGGCCAATTTGATGTTTCATGCGTCGTTGTGGGGTATGTGGTTGCAGATGGAATGATCTGCACCTCAACGTCCGGCCCTTCGGTATCAGTGGTTGGGGCCAGACCTGTTTGATGCTCCGCGGCCTGTGTCCATGCCGACCACGCTGGGGGTTGCGATGGCTACAATTCAGGCAATAAATGTTTGATGCAATGCATGCATGCTTCACGTGTGGCATTAGCACCTCAGCAAATCCATAACCGGACGCTGTCGCGAAACTTCCCACGTCCACCGCTCGACTTTCGATACCGATATTGTATCCCTGAAAAATTCAGGGATTTTTCATCTTAAAAAAAGCACAATTTTTTCAATATTTTCCCACCTGAGCTGTGTACGTTGCCGATTGTTGTTCGAAGGGTGCACCAGCTGCGTAATACGACTCACTGACGCATCGGTGCCGATCGAGTGCGCTCTGATAGAAATGCGAGTCATGCGGCTCGATAACGGACGCTGTCGGTCCGACTTGGGGGTACAGGCCAGACGCTGAAACTTATCAAAGCATTTGGCTGTGAAAGGTGCGCGTAGCTCATAATACAATTGAAACATCTCAAGTTGTGCCTCCTGAATCTGAACAATGTCCTCAGTTTGTGCTGCCCTCACAATTTGTGCGTGCGGAAACCCACCCAGACTCTTGTGGAACCAAGGTTTCTGCTCCGAGATCTCTGACCTGACATACACATGCACGTAAACGTACTGTAACATGTGCATGCGCCATACTTTTGGGGGTTCACCTTGCATCGTGAGTGCACTTGTACGTACCTGTGGAATGGGCTTCGAATCCCGTCGTCTGGGCTGTCCCTGGCGCCAAAGGGACGCCTGATGAAAACAGTGAACCGGTGGCCGCGTCAAACAGGCCGGAATGCATCGTACCGCCTGTTGTGTGCTGCGACCAATCAAAGTTAGGGAGGCCTGCTGCAGCACTGTTCGAGCCTAAGCCTACCGTATTTGGGTAGAACGATTGCACACTTGTCGGGATGGTTTGCGATTCGGCGAAATGCAAGGGGTTTGAAGCCAAACCGGTGTGTTGCAGCGCTGTGTTATAGGACGCAAGTGAGTCGCCTGATGTTTCAAACCTGAGATGTGGTTTGAATTGACCTGCTGTGGGCTGTGTGAGCAGTTTCACTAGTTCGGGGTGGGCATGGTAATCGGTTACGGATGCAGTACCCACTGCTGCTGAAACGTCGGCGTTGTCATCCATTATTTCACGGTTTTGGAATCGAAACTTGGGGACTAATACTGCGATTCAGCGCAGATACCGTAGACCTTTGACTTGTGTATCAATCTGTGTGTTTGTGCTTCATTACATGATTTATAAAGCGAGCGTTAATTACAGGTTGTGCACTCAGGTATGACTACCGTAACCGAAGCGCGTGTAACAGATGCGCCTATTGCAGCCATGTCTGGCTTCATGTGTTATTGCGCGTGTAATTGAGGGTGATATTAATCATTAGGACATGAAAGATTATTGTTATTTTGTTTGTCACTTGCTTGCGCACGTTAATCAAAAATATTGTTCGCTCTCCCGTTATGGAAGCGGGTTCGCGCCTCACGGTAGTGGCTATTGGCTATTATGACGGCTGGCAATGGCTCGATTGATCATGTCCCTGTGTTTCGATGCAATCATACGGTGTAGTGTAGCCAAACCTTCAATTTCACGAGAGACGTTTTATCAACGTTTATGTGCAAAACTGTAAAATCCGATATGTTTAATTGACCAACCAAAGCAAGCAAGACAACCAATGGGTATTGGTCGCACAATAACCTTATAAGAATTGGTCAATTTTTTTCCTGATTCGTAAAGAGGGAAAATGACGGGGCAATGACGTTGCGTTGCGTGATCGCACACAAAGCATGCAGTAAAGAGAATGTTTCAGACGTGTGGCAACGTGGTTGATTTGCTGGATTATTTTAGCTGAAAATGTTTTGTGAAAGTCACAAATAGCACAGTGGTTAAGAGTGAGTGAACTTGAAAATCAGGAGTGATGTGATGAATTCTTACATGGCCATTGTGCGACTACGATACATGTTTTAGTACAAAAAGGAGAAATAAAATTGAAATCAAGTGTTTATCTCACAACTTCGTGCGCCAGTGCCAGTTGATAGAGTTCTGAAAGAGATATGCATTGTTTTCGAGATGCTGGTCTGGCCAAATGTTGCACATAGAAACGAACGATAACAACCAAATAAACTTTCCTGATTTGTCAGGGTGACGTGCCTGCCATGCGATTGGTGACAGTTGACGTCAAAGCTCGAATTGAATTGTATGTTTTGTACATATGTACGTCCAAAGGAGGAGCATGATTTTTGGGTTATGGTAGAAAGCAGACAGACACGCAAGGGCATAGAGTGTTCGAAACTCAGAGTGGCCTGACCTCGCGCAGAAAGGCCAAGTAACAAAAGTGTTTACAAGACCCGCAGACAAAATTTGAAGAAACTGAAACTAGAGGACCGAAAAAACACAACGGCAGTTATAGTTCCACCGCAGGGCATGGGTCACAGATGAGCCCGTATTGGGGCATCAATACAACAGGACATGAAAATGTGGACGCATTTATTTATGCAGCATGTTCTGTTGAGGCGTGGTGCAAATCGAATGTTGCCGCCAAAACCATATTTTAAGCTGATCAGTTGAGCGTTGAACAAGCTTTTTTGAGCTCTCAAAGGCAAATTATCCTTTCAATTCAACATGATTCGTCCACACACAATATCGGATTGGCTTTTGATCGGTGCGGGTCCATCAAAAGTCCAAGGCCAAATTCGATTCTGTCGAGGTCAAATGATGCGTGATTGACAATCTTCTACCCAATCTTTATTCTGTCTTCTGCCCCACAGAAGAACAGAAATTGTTTTTAACTCAAATTTCAAACTCAAAATTTACCACAGCCCAACACTCAAACGTCTTTTTACACCGCCCCCCCTAGATACATTTTTACTTGAATCGTCAATCAGAAACATATACCTGAAGACCATGCAAGTGCCAAGTTTGCTCCCTTTCTTCTCTGTCCGAGTTCTGGGCCCGCAGCTCACAAACAGCTAAGTGGAGAACCAAGTTAGTATCGAACAGTAACAACAATATCATGTGCAATTTTCTTCACAAAGTGCCGCAAGACTCAATGGTCCAACTGCGTGTGTATTCACTTGGGACTTGATTCTGATGCACACTATTCGCAAACGTGAGACGGAAAAAGGATATTCGAATTTGGTAATATGTATAAGCAATCCGCCAGCTCATGGCACTCCCACACACACGCTGCATGCTGCATTACTATCGTCAATGAATGCATCTGTTCTCTGCAGTTATCCGTTGAAACATCTCCAAATTTTGCAACAGTGTAGAAAAGTGTTATGGCAAGCAGCAAATGTGAACCGGATAAATTAAAAAGCTGTCATTAAAGTATGCCACTCGCTCAAAGTGTACTTCTTGTTTAGGAAATGGCGTGTGCTGCTGCATGCGCTGTGTGTATAAAAAGTGCCATGAGCCGATGGATTGCCCATACATATTGAATACACTGCACCACTCAGCCAACGATGGTGTGCTGTGCATGAATAATACCACGTTCCCATGACTGTGGGTACCAGCGGCAAGATGAAACGCAATGAAAGAATTGTTCTTCCATATGTCCAATGTCATAATGTTTCAATTTCAGGGGTACACGCAGGACCTTCATTTTCTTCTGTCGTTCACGCTTCTCTGCGGTCAAGCGCGAATTAGACAATAATTTAAACTTTTTGTGTGCGTTCACACCGTTATGTAGCCAGCCCTAATAGTTTGGCTGCGTTGCCAACTTTTAATGATTCAACCGTGTTGTAGGTCACTGAAAATTAGATACCCATAGCCTTCACTGGAGCCGGTTTATTTTTATCGATATTTTTTGCGCATAACTTTGTGGACCAGAGTGAGGTGTGGTGTGCTTCGCATCGCATGGTGTGCTTTTCCTGTATTCATGTTTGGCTGGTTTCTTCAACGTTGATGGTGCTTATAGGCAAGACCTATAACATGTTTTCTGCATGCCAATCATGAATTTCTGCCAGTTCGCGCTGAGCCCTGCACCAGTTGAACTGATGTGCGTGATATTGATATGGTATACACGCTCGTTTGTGATGTGATGAGTCATCCTCCACTGGCAATAACAAGAGATTGTAGACTGAGCAGAGGTGTCATGTCATGTCAGTCAATCCCGTCCCCTCACGCAAATACCTGCAACGAGATCCGGAAAACACCTGAAAATAAACGCATGAGTATGCACATGCGTAATATACCGTAAAAACGTGGCAGAGCCCCAGACCTCAGCCTCAGTGCCCAGTGTAGTACTTGGCAGTGTAGTGGATTAAACATCCCATATCAAAGGTACCTATTCGACAACTCGTACCGCTTGAGATGCCACCGAAGGCGCCGACTACTCGTTCGACTTCATCAAATTCAATTTCAAAAGACGAGTTCGATAAACTAGTGGCAATTGTCGACCATCAAAGTGAACTGCTCGAAAATCAGAAAACATTGATTGAAAATTTGCATCGAGAACTGCTCAATCGCGACAAACAGTACGATCATATTTTGAAACTGCTGACCGAACTCGTGCCCCAAAACCGTACTCTGGGACACGCTGGTCATCCAATCAAAGAGTTCGGCGTCGAACTGCAATTGCAAAAGGACACCGAAACCGAACAGCGAAAGTCGAAGGTGAACAATTTGGTTGCGTACAATTTCCCGGACGATGGCTGCGTGGTTGAGAGGAAGGACCGGGGCAATCCGGAATCGAATCCGGATTTATCAACGGTACGCGATTGTGTGGTTCGGCTGGGTGGAAATCCTGAATCAGTGACATCTGTTTTCAAACTTGGAAAATCAGGCTCAAAGGGAGCTCGACCGGTGAAAATTATTTGCGATAATTCTTGGACCAAGCGTTTGTTGATGTCACGGGACGGTGTGGATATGGTGCGGTCACAAACTGGCGCACCCTCCTTATGGCTGCGCCACGACCAAACCGATCTGCAGCGATCCGTACACAGAAAATGTGTCACCGTTCTGGGCAAGGTTCGCGAACTGCCGAAAAACAAAAACAAAAAACTGGTTCTTCGTGATTCTGTTGATTATGGTCGAGCTGTTATCGTTGAAAAGAAAAGTGTCAATAACCGTATTTCACATGAATTCTATTGTGATCCATTTGATTTGAATGTGCTCACCGATCTTGATTTATTGGGTGTGTTGAACGATGCAAACTCTAACAAGTCTAAGAAATAGGAAAGCAGCGACACAGTGAGGCGGGGGAGCAGCAACGGCGACAAATATAAAAATAAAAATAATTTCAATTCTAAATTTTCAGGCCTGAAACTATGTCACCTCAACGTGAGATCTCTGGCCACGGCGGTGAGAAGACGCGCTTTCGAAGAGTCTGTCCTAGATGGTCCAAATGACGCTATTTACCTTCTATGCGAAACTTGGCTGGATCCGTCTGTCCTGGACTCCTCACTTTCTGTGGGTGGTGCCTTTTCTGTCTACAGGTTAGACCGGGTTGAGAAAAAAGGTGGCGGTGTCGCGATCCTGGTGCCCAAAATTTATAAATCCAAGGCCCTCCCACACCTGTCAAAAACAAATGAAACATTCGAAACCCTTTCTGTTCAAATTTCCCTTCCAGCCCAAAATTTAATTATCACTGAAACTTATCGCCCCCCAAATCACCTTGTTTCAAACTCTGCTCTGTTCAAAGACTTTCTTGATCACTTTGAGAAAATCTTTGAGTTGGGCGACCCCTGTATCCTATTCGGTGACCTCAATTTTCCAAATATTAATTGGCCTTTCCTTTATGCCCACTCCCAAAGTGAGAAATTATTTTTGGACACTATCCAAACTGCTGGCGCCACTCAATTGGTCAACACTCCAACACGTGGCTCAAATTTATTGGACTTGGTTTTTGTGACTGACACCAGCAAAATCACCCAAATTGAGGTGCCCACAAGTCTTGGAGACGTCCAAAGCGACCACCGTCCCGTCTGGCTCACAACCAGTTACACGACATCAAAATGTCGTAAAATAACCCGTTTTCGGAACTGGGGCCGAGCCAGATGGGACGTAATGGAAGCTTTTCTGTCTCTCAACATTCCATGGGATGAAATACTTTATGGCCCATTTTCTGATCCACTTTCTACTTGGGATGCTATCAAATTAGCATGCCAAATGGCCATTAAAGAATTTGTCCCCATTTCACGCGTCTCCTCGACAACAGGGTATATGCCCGATTGGTCACCTCAGCTGTCCCGCCTACGTAGAACGGAGTCCCGTCTGCGCTCGCGCATGCATCGGGAACCAAATATCAATACCTACTATTCCCGATGCAAAATCTCTCGCACCATTCGCCGACACAGACGGGGCTGGGTCCGTAGGCGGGAACAGTCGTTGGTCACAAATCCAAGCCCAAAAAAGTTTTGGAGTTACATCAGACGAAAAATCAGCCCTCGGACTGATCTTCCTGATGTAACTGACACCAGTGGTGTGCTTCACACGGAGGACGAGGCCAAGGCCACCGCCTTCAACGCCTATTTTGCCTCTGTCTTCAATTCCAACCTTGGAATTGCAGGCACAATCCCTCTGTGTGCAGCCCATCCCGTTCCGGACATGGAGGAAATAGTCTGTTCTCCCCGCATTCTCTTTCAATTCTTTCGAAAACTTCCAGCCAAAACTACCCCCGGTCCTGACGGGATCCCTTCGGCCTTCTTGAAGAAGTTGGGCCTCGCACTTGTGGATCAATTCTCATTCCTTTTCAACCAAATTCTCCACACCGGCGTTGTTCCCAATGATTTCAAGTTGGCCGATGTGGTCCCGATACCCAAGGAAAAATTCCCTAAAAGTGTCACAAAATATCGTCCTATTTCCCTTACCTCCTCCCCCTGCAAACTTTTGGAGTCCTTTGTAAATTCAAAGGTTATGGCCCATCTTCAAAAACATAATTTATTATCTCCCTGCCAATTCGGTTTTATACCTGGTCGCTCTGTGGAGGCCCAACTTCTGTGCTGCATGTCACACTGGACAGCAGCGTTAGAGCGAGGGAGCGCATGGCATGGCCCTAGCCAGTCATAAGAGCGTCACTGTAAGGCTTGGGGATCGCCCCCAAGTCCCACCTGTCTATTTTTGTGGGAATGAGCAGATTGTTTCACCTCCCCATGTCCGGGACCTGGGTGTCATAATTGACCAACAAAACTTAAAATTTGAGTCACACATTGGTAAAATTGTTGCCGACGCCAGTAGAATGGAAAAGACCATCCGCCGTAACTTCCACAGTCGTAATCGCGACTTCCTCCGCAAACTCTACTTGGCCTATGTTCGTCCATTACTGGAATTTTCCATGTCCATTTGGTCCCCTCAAAATGTCACTTTGGCTAAAAACGTTGAAAAAATTCAACGTAGGTTCACTTATTATTTACCAGGCATGCAAACACTGTCTTACCAACAGCGTTTGCATGCACTAAATTTGGACCCCCTAATTTATCGCCGGACCGTGAACGATCTTGTGCTCGTGTACAAAGTCGTTCGTGGTCTCATACCTGGGGTAACCAAGGAATCATTCTTTCCATCGCGTGACACCGGCCGCCCAACCCGAGGGCACTCCCACAGTTTGTGTCGAGTTCATGGCGCGGGTCCGGACTTGTCCGGATATTGGGCTTATCGCGTTGTGGACCTCTGGAACAGGCTCCCAGAGGACGTCGTCTCCGCTGCCTCAATTGCGGCCTTTAAATCTAAACTAAACTCACGTGGTCGAGACGTAGTTTCTCGCCATATTTCAACAAAATTCTCAGCCGTCGTTGACTGATCTCCTCAGTCACTGAGTTGCTGCTTTCAGGTAATCGTCAATTTTTGTTATCGCCTGTTGTCATCTCGTGTCCGCCATTGATCACTGATTTTTCACCTGTCGTTGCTGTTTTTGGTTGGTTTAAAATTTCTCTGGTACGTTTTGTCGTTTGTTCATTCATGATTATCATTGTGTTGCGTACACTCGTTTATTTTTCAGGTGTTTTCCGGATCTCGTTGTAGGTCTTTGCGTGAGCTTGCAAATAAAATTTGAATTTGTGGCAGGCCCATGTGTGGGAGGTAAGTATGATGCGGGGTTGGGACCGGAAGCGTGAGAGGTATGATTTTGGTCACCCAAAAAGGCGAAAAAAACACCGTTTTTGTGATACAATTTTGGCCAAAAATTGAGGTAAAAATAGTACTTTTTCAAAATTTTCGCCGAAAATCGCCTAAAAATAGGTATTATGGGTGGGTTTGCGCGCGGAGCGCGCGATTTTTGGGAAAATAAGGTCGAAAAACACCGATTTTTGCCTTAAAAAGGTATAAAATTGCTTGTGAGAGGTATGATTTGGAGTTGTGAGAGGTAAGTACTCAACCCCCCCCAACCCCCCCCCCCCTCGGGTTTTGTGGTAGGTAAGTACTGAGAGGGGGGGAGTAACCCCCCCCCCCAACCCCCCCAGCCACTACTATGGTACTTGGTCAGGGTGTTGACGGACGGGTGGGTATGCTATGCTTGTTAGGTATACCTAGGCCTGGGCACAATACCACTTTTGACACCCAATACCAATACCGGCCCTGTACCAATACCCAATACCAATACCAAATTGGTGACCCAATACCAATACCCAATACCAATACCGGGTGAGACCCAATACCAATACCAATACCCAATACCAGATCAATACTACTGAAGTGCCGGGTATTGGGTTTGGTATTGGGTTGGTATTGGTATTGAGTAATGGGTATTGGGTTGGTATTGGTATTGGGTATTGGGTATTGGTCTTAGTATTGGTTTGGTATTGGGTTTTTGGTCTGGTATTGGGTTGGTATTGGGTTTGGTATTGGTTTGGTATTGGGTTTTGAGTCAGGTATTGGGTTTGGTATTGGTTTGGTATTGGGTTTTTCTGGATTAGTATTGGGTATTGGTTTTGACCCAATACCTGGGCAAACCCAATACCAATACCCAATACCAATACCAGGCCAGCTTCAATACCAATACCCAATACCCAATACCAGAATTAGACCCAATGCCAATACCAAACACTGGTATTGGTATTGGTATTGGGTGGTATTGGTATTGGGTATTGGGTATTGTGCCCACCCATAGGTATACCTACCGTAAAAACCTAAATACAGCCCCCGGAATAGGGCAGGGGGGTTGGGGCAGTGGTGTAGCTACCCAGGCGGGGCGGCAACCTACTGTACCACCAAAAATGTGGGGCGGCCGGCAACCTACCTACTGTACCGGCCAGTGTGTAGTTCCTGGTCCGGAGGGGGAACAGACGTACCCTCCACTATTTTCGGAGGGGGAACAGACGTACCTACCTGGGGGGGAAGGGGGGGGAAGTCCCAATTTGGGGGGGGACGGAAAAAAGTCATTTTTTGAGGTCGAAAAATTGGACTATTTTTGCCTTCTTTTGCGAAAAATCCCCTATAAAAAGGGTATTTTGGCGTTTTTTTGGAGGTTTCACCTAAAGTTTACCTATTTTTGGCCTAAAAATGCCTATTTTAGGCCTAAATTTGCCCATTTTAGGAAAAAATTGGGGGAGCAGACGTACCCGGAGGGGGAACAGTGGGGCAGGCGTACCTCGGAGGGGGAACAGACGTACCCGAGGGGGGTCCCCCCCCTCCCCCCAGGAACTACCGTAAAAACCTAAATAGAAGGGGGGGGCTCTATTAACTCACCATAGTAGTGGCTGGGGGGGGTTACCCCCCCCCTCTCAGTACTTACCTACCACAAAACCCGAGGGGGGGGTTGGGGGGGTTGAGTACTTACCTCTCACAACTCCAAATCATACCTCTCACAAGCAATTTTATACCTTTTTAAGGCAAAAATCGATGTTTTTCGACCTTATTTTCCCAAAAATCGCGCGCTCCGCGCGCAAACACACCCATAATACCTATTTTTAGGCGATTTTCGGCGAAAATTTTGAAAAAGTACTATTTTTACCTCAATTTTTGGTCAAAATTGTATCACAAAAACGGTGTTTTTTCGCCTTTTTGGGTGACCAAAATCATACCTCTCACGCTTCCGGTCCCAACCCCGCATCATACTTACCTCCCACACATGGGCCTGCCACTACACTGTAACTCACTGACCCCATTTTGGGGGGCTCTATTCCGGGGGGGCTTCTATTAATTCACTGACCCAAACCGGAAAAATTGTTCCCAGAAATACCCCTAAAAACCCCAAAAAAGGGGTTTGAAAGCATGTTTTTTCGCTTGTAATTGCATTTATTCGTGTCTATTCGTCAATAAGAGGCGTATTATGTGCTCTGAACGAACAACAAACGTGCACAAATGTACCTGTGCACCACTATCAAGCCTTAATACGCTACTGTATAGGGGATGTTACTTTGGGGGGGGGCTCTATTCCGGGGGGGGCTCTATTAATTCACTGACCCCTTTTTGGGGGGGCTGTATTACGGGGGGGCTCTATTCCGGGGGGGCTGTATTTAGGTTTTTACGGTACACTGGTACCGGCCGAGCTAGGGGGGGGAAGAAAATTTTTTAGGTCGAAATTTTGATGAAAATGTACCGTATTGTCGGAAATAGAACCCCCCCCCTTATTAATTGACCCCCCATTAGGGTTAGAGGTCGGGGGGGTACCCGACACCCGACAGCCGACACCCGACATCTGGAAGTACCCGACACCCGACACCCGACATCTCAGAAAAAAAGCCGACACCCGACACCCGACAGTTGCAAAAGAACCCGACACCCGACATCTAGTTTTTGAAAAAAACCCGACACCCGACACCTGTTTTTGGACCAAAAACAGGCAATTTTTTGCTCATTTGCACCATGAGTGCAATTTTTTGGCTCAAGTTACTGAATTCAAGTATTTTCACACGAAATAAACACCAAAATGTCACATTCTGCGTCTTCGGAAACATTTGGTTCGAAGAAAATTTTCTCTCAAAATTCTTCTCTCAAGCAATACTGATGTTTTGAACCGTAAGTGTCGGGTGTCGGCTGTCGGGTGTCGGGTCCGAAAAAACCCGACACCCGACATCTGGGGGTACCCGACACCCGACACCTACACTTTTTTGGCACCCGACACCCGACACCCGACAGCCGACACCCGACATCTCTCTAACCCTACCCCCCATTAATTGAACCCCCCCCTAAATGGCTCGAAATCAAAAATAGAACCCCCCATTAATTGACCCCCCCATTAATAGAACCCCACCCCAACCTTCACCGTACCACAGATTAGTGGTATGGTAGGGCTGTGTTGTTGTGTCAAACGTTGTTTAAGCTTGCGTACGCAACAGAATACAGCTTTTTAAGCATAATTGTCGCGGTTAAAGTTTGAAAATACCGAAAACAAGCCATTTTAGGGGCATTATTAACAATGATTTTTTTCGTCGGGGGGCCAAATGAAAAATAGAACCCCCCAATAATTGACCCCCCATAAATTGAACCCCCAAAATGACCCCAGTGAAAAAATAGACCCCCCGGGTTCTATTTCCGACAATACGGTACTCTAAAACGCTAATGTCGCGCGATTTTTCGACTATTTGGAGTCCAAATAGTCGAAAAATCGCGGGAGTAAAAATACCAATTTTACCGTATTGTCGGAAATAGAACTCCCCATTAAATGACCCCCCCATTAATTGAACCCCCCCTAAATGGCTCGAAATCAAAAATAGAACCCCCCCATTAATAGAACCCCACCCCCAACCTTCACCGTACCATAGATAGATTAGTGGTATGGTAGGGCTGTGTTGTTGTGTCAAACGTTGTTTAAGCTTGCGTACACAACAGAACACAGCTTTTTAAGCATAATCGACGCTGTTAAAGGTAGAAAATACCGAAAACAAGCCATTTTTAAGGGCATTATTAACAATGATTTTTTTCGTCGGGGGGCCAAATGAAAAATATAACCCCCCAATAATTGACCCCCCCACAAAAACCCCCCCCAAAAACCCCCCCGAAAAAAAAAACCCCGCCCCGGTTCCCCCCCCCAACAAACAGGATAACCACCCAAAACAAAAAAAACCCCCCACCCCGCCCGGGGGGGGGGGGGACGACGAGGGAGGAGGAGCCCCCCCCCCCCCCCACACCACGGGGGGGGGGGGGGGGGGGAACACCCAAACAAACCAAATTAGAGGGGGGGTGGTGCGCTCGTGAACAATTTTTCAGGTTCGGGTCAGTGAATTAATAGAGGCCCCCGGAATAGAGCCCCCAAAATGGGGTCAGTGAATTAATAGAGCCCCGTAAAACTATTTAGGTTTTTACGGTAGTCCCATGCTTAAGCGTAGATAGAATCAAACTTAATTCTATCTCCGCGCAGTTGGCCGTTGGCCCTCTCTGGGTGGCTTTGCCCTGGATGTTTTTAGACGCGTTTCCTTCTGCGTGTTGTGGCTTAAAGGGTGTGGTTTTTAAATTTTTTATTATTTGTCTAAATTCCATGGCTTTTTCATTCCAAACTGTTCAGATTCCTCACGCGACGCCGGCAGATGACCAAAGTCTTCTTCAGTTCAACGAAACCGACGCAAAGGCGAAGCATGTGATGTGAAATTGCTATGAAACTCCCCTGCTCTTGATTCTCTTCGCCTTGTTTTCACATCTCTTCAAAAGGAGACCACAAACATGGATAACTATAAAATTGTACTGTCGATAATCTTGCTAGCTGCGGCGTGCACAAGTGTTTCCACGGCAGGTCCCGGTCCCGGCGATGTCCAAGGTTTTATAATTTTGTCAGTATTGATCTCTCGTCTTGAGTTGCTTCGCTGCTTGTCTCACGTTCTTCTGCCCAGTGTAGTTCCTGGGGGGGAGGGGGGTCCCCCTCGGGTAAGTCTGTTCCCCCTCCATGGTACGCCTGCCCCACTGTTCCCCCTCCGGGTACATCTGCTCCCCCAATTTTTACCTAAAATAGGCAAATTTTGGCCTAAGATAGGCATTTTTAGGCATAAAATGAGTGATTTTTAGGTCAATGTCGTCAAAAATCGCCAAAATACCTTTTTTATTGAGATTTTTTTTCCTAAAAGGGGCAAAAATGAACCAAATTTTCGACCTCAAAAAATGACTTTTCTCCAAATTTGGGTCCTCCCCCCTTCCGGGTCCCTCCCCCCTTCCCCCCAGGTGGGTACGTCTGTTCCCCCTCCGAAAAAAAGGGGGGTACCGCCTGTTCCCCCTCCGGACCAGGAACTACACTGCTTCTGTCTCTGCTCACCGTCCTCCTCCAAGGCAGTGTCTGTCTGGCCTGTGTAGTTCCTGTTCCGGCGGGGAAATTAGTTACCTCGCTACTTTTTCGGAGGGGAAATTAGTGTACCCCCTTCGGGGGAAGGGGGAGCCCAAATTCAGGAAAAAGTCACTTTTTGAGGTCGAAAATTTGACCTATTTTTGCCCCTTTTTTGGAAAAAATTCTTCATAAAAAGGGTGTTTTGGCTACTTTTGACAACATTGACCCAAAAATCACGCATTTTAGTGGCTATTTTACGCAAAAATTGGAGAAAGGGGAAATTAGTGTGCTAGTGTACCTTGGTCGGGGAAATTAGTGTACCTTAGGGGGGGACCGGACCCCCCTCCCCCCAGGAACCACACTATGTCTGGTGGAGTGCGGTTTTCGGCAGCGTAGTTCGTGATCCATCCCCAGTGGGGATTTTTTTTGGGGAAGGGGGTCTTTTTCGCGCGGTCCAATTTGGGGATCCTATTATTGGCGCCCGTGGGGCGGTGCACTTCCTGCGGGGAGGGGTCCCACGCCTAAGGTACATTAACTTCCCCGACCAAGGTACACTAGTACACTAATTTCCCCTCCACGTAGACTAATTTCCTCAATTTTTGCCTAAAATGGGCATTCTTGGGCCTAAAATGGGTATTTTCAGGCCTAAAATAGGTGATTCCTTTTTTGGTTTTGTTATGGCATAACAAGTCACCGCGCATGTGTTAAATGCCAGAAAACGCGTTATTTTCAGTTACTTTTGGCCCTCTTTTGAACGATTTTATGACATAGTTTCGAATGGTCATGAAGGAATTCCCTCATTTTAGACTGAACAAACAACTTTTTTACGGAAAAATAGATTCCCGGTAATTTTTTCTTCCCCCATTTTAGACTGAACAAACAACTTTTTTACGGAAAAATAGATTCCCGGTAATTTTTTCTGCCTATACGAGGGAAAAAACAGTTTTTTTCCAGTGGGCGTGGTCACTCTAATTTTAGGCCTAAAAATGCGTATCTAGGCGAGTACTGGAGAATTTTGTGTTCCCGGTGGAGGGGAAATTAGTACACAAGTGCACTACGGCCAGAAAAATTAGTGTACCCTGGGGGCTCAACCCCCAGAAGTATCCTGGTATGCGGTGAGGTGGAGTACGTTATGATAGTTCAGCTGAAACTGATTGCTGCGACGTTAGTTTTGTGAACGTGATAGATGGCCGCCGCGCAACACACACACACGCTCGTTTTAGATTACCACGTCAAGAAATGTGGCGATCGGTTGATTGACGAAGTGGTGGAAATGGAAAAGGGCGTTTTCACCAAACTACGTCGTCTCATTCCCGAATATCATTGTCCGCAGGTTCGTTAGTATCAAACTGGTTGTTTTTGTACCATACGATTTCGTTCGTTTGTTGGTTGGTTTATAGCTCTCAATGACGCATAAACCATGCACGTAAATTAGTGATAGAAGAACAGTTACAAGAAGACCGGGTGGGACAATTACGGAAACAAAAATAGTTACAACACTGGTTATAACAAAACTACAGCAAATAAAAGCTACATAAAGCGCCAAGGAGAGAGAAAGAGATCACGGACATCAGGACAGATCATAGGACATGTTAACAGAACTGAAAATTATGCATTACTCCTCTTCTACGTCAAACGGCAATGCCGTGCTCAGAGGGCATTATTAGCATCAGTCCATGTTGTCAACATTCCAGAACAGATGGTGTGTTGATGATTGTCCACCACTTCCGTGTGGCGGCCACTTCGTTCGTTCGTGAAAAAATAACCACATAAACATGCAGTGATCCATTCAGGCATACGACTCGCCCGAGACCGAGTGCTGCGAGCCTGCAAAGTTGAACTGTTGTCGCGAACCACGATTCTGGGAAATAAGCGCTCTGTACGTTTGCGTGACCCTAGTTTTGCTCGTTTTATGATCGCAACTGGTCATAAATTGTTGAGCACCTCCAACCATGTTGTAGCTCGGCCATCGCTATCATCGTCGTTGTTGTGCTGCTGTCTGCGTTGCTGGTCCTGTTCGTCTTGTTGTGTTTCTGTTGCGAACGATGTCCGCTCTACAACAAGGTCATGCGAACGGCAAAACCGGACTATATTGGTTGGTTCTGGTTTACACTGTGCAGTTGGAGCTCAGTGGGCCAGAACATCGACGAGATCGGGCACCTTGCCGTCTGTGAAACGGGCCAAAACGGACATATCTTAGTGCTGTTAAATTAAAGAAAGTGGTATCAAACTTGTTGTCTTAACGTGTATTTGAAAGCCAAAATAATATAACAAGGAAGTCTTGCTGCTGCAGCTCATCCCGACGAGGCGGCCACCCTGTACGCAACCATGCCTGCCGAAAAGAGCAACGTTCGTGTCTATGAAGTGAATCCCATATCATCCTCACCGAAACATCAACGAGAGCCGATGAGTCATTTGTTTTAGGAATAACGCGTTGTACAATTAAGTTAGTTTCAGTGTTACCACCTGCACGAGAAATTCTATGATTTGTCTTTGTATCTTTGATCTGATTCCTGTATCATTATGTTTTTTTCGGTCTGAACCCGCTAGGATGTAACAGCAAACAGCAGCAGTTTTGGCACTAATGTTTCTTCATTTCATATATTATGTCGTGTTTGTAGGGCCTCTGATGTTTCACTAAGCCCGTACTCGAGGCTAAGCCTGAAAAATAAGCCAACTCCCAAGTTCGCACTAGCCGGTGGTGACCGGCTAGTTTTGCTTTGCAGGCGGAGTTTGCATGCTACCGGGTTCAGACGGTTTTTCCCATGTTACACTGCGTGCTATAACCTGTTTTTTTTGAACGAGACCAATTCAGTTATCTTTCAAGTCCAGTCAGTTTAGCGTTGCATTTTCAGCTTTAAAATTATCTCCACACAGGAGCATTTTGCATGCCTTTATTGCTCAGAATACGCTGATGTTTTCTATAATTACTTACCGTACCATGCAGCATGTTTATTTGCCACAAAAAGAAAATGATAACATCTGATTTGCTGTTAGCCAAAGGTATTGCCGAATTTGCCAACTCAAGTATCTCTGTTGTGTCTGATGCAGTTATAATATGTTTGCTTATTATCTACCGGTTTGTCGCTTATGTATACACTTTTCCGTGGCCATGTATTATAATTTTGTTGTTGTTTTGTAATTCTTTTGCTATGTTAGTGTTGTTGAATTCGCCGTGGCATTAGTATCTTCGAACCTCGTGCAATACTTGGCTCAACACACGCCATCCTCTCATGCAAGATCAGACCTGTAATGTTCTTTTTCGTTGCATTTCCATCTGTGTTTCGAAGGGATAACATTTGAGAAATGCTCTCCCGAAAATATGCTATCCACTGTGCTTCTGTGTCCGTTTCTGTGGCTTTCCGTTGTTTTTTCAGTTTTCAGTCTTCCCTTCTGACGTTGTGAAAATATACCAATGTGCAAATTACCTACCTGGTCGAGACATCGTGTGCGAATCCCGAGTTTTTTCTTTTTTGCAGATCTCGGTTTCATTGTTTTTTTATTTTCCCACTGCTGTCTGGAACAGTCTCATTTTGCAAGTTGCCGTTATTGAAATTCTGTGGCAGCTGCGATCATATGTAATTGTTGTGTTTTCATCTTGTTCTGTTATCGTTCGCAAACTGTAATATAGCGAAAACCTGAATTGAATCCGAGCAATGAGAGATACAAATCGTTTGTTTTCTTATTTCGAGATTAGACAATGATAATCCAGGCATTTGACCGACCTACATTTCGGCTGATATATTGGTCGTCAAATCAAGTGGTCAAATCACTTCGTCCACTCAAGTGGCCCCAAATGAGCGTGAGAAATAATACACTCTAACAATTCTTTGGGAAAAAACCTACCCAACGCCTGAGCGCAAAGCGCATGATGCGTGCACTGGAAATAGCGGTCACGTGACTTTCGTAGCCAGTGCACGCATAGCGAGCTTTACGTATCAGGCAACGCGATTGAAAAGTTTCTCCCAAAAGAATTGCCAAAGTATACATTGCGAGCTGACAACAAGATTTGATGATCTGATTTGACCACAGCATTATAAGCCAACATTTCCAGCACTGTTCAATTTGGTCAGACGTTGCGAACAAAAGTATTGGCCAGGGCCGTATATTGAATTCATTGGCCGACTAATCAGCCAATCACCTATGCCATTTTCCCATCACAGCTGTCTTTGCACAACTGGATCTGCGCATCGGTGCCCGAACAACCACAGCATTTCGTGTAGAAACATTCCCTGTAGGCGTCGGTGTTGATGCCCAGCTCCGCTTCACAACTCAACCTGCAAGCCCTCGTTGAATCTTCCTTCGTCTGACCCATTGCCACAGCAAACAGCATCTGCAAACAAACAGATTTTGCAAAAAGGCACCCTGCATACAGTTATAAAATCTCACAGTAAGTCCAGGCTGCGACAGCTGGTTGCACTGCGATTGGTTCGGTGCACCCGGGTTCGGTTATCTCTGGCACAATGAGACGTTAGCTCAGTGAAAACGATCGCTCTGTTACTTATTGTGCCGTGAATAGCTGAACCCTGGTGCATCGCTGTGTTTCCGCATTTTATTATCAGTGATGGACATTAAAATGTTTGTAGACCAAACCATCGGTCACTGAAAGTTTCATTATAGGGCACACTCACCATCACAACAACCAAGCACCTTGCGTTCATCTTCGGTTTCTGTAAACTGAAAGCCTGGTTTTCAGGTTCAAGTAATTTTCAGTTGAGATTGAAAGAATAACTATTCAAAGTCAGATTCGGGTTTTTATCGAGAACCACAGCAATAAACTGCGATCATTTACATATATTTGTGAATTGCTCCATATGGCACCACGCCTCCGCACCAAACCCGGGACTGGTCGTAAAACGTGAGGCTGTAAAATGTAAAACGCTAAGGCTGTGATCAGACAAATGCGGAATTGCAAATTTCTGTAAATCTCTGGATCAGAGTTGGGTTCCGGGTAAGCTGCAACGAAAAACGAATCACATCGTTGTGAATGCAGCTCATCATCGACAAAAATGCAATTTCCACGATGACGATGATATAGCAAATGCGGTGGATGGAAGAACATCGTTTAGAGATTGGTTAAACGGTTTGTTTTTTTATCGCCCTGGCAATAACACAGAAATTTAGTGCTTTCCTAATGTCGCAACCTGCAAGAAACTCGCCCGTCGAGAAATGTTTAAGACTGGGCATTTGTAAAACTGGACCATAGTCTATGTATACCTTTCACATTGGTATTAATACCAACTATTGGGTACACAGAATATACTGTACAATGCCGCTGAGCTTGGTTGTTCACGGATATCTTCACGTCGCCTCGAAATTTAAAAACATCGACGAAATTCACGATATCGTACACAAGACACAAGTATATCAAACAAACTCCAGATGAAATTAGTCCAGCTGCTGCATACCAAAAACCAATTTCTTGACACCAAGAACCAGTTGTTGAAATCGATAAAACCAACTATGATCCATGAAGCCATCACTGAACGACCAGATTTTAAATGCTTTTGAAACCATTTGATCTGGTCGTCGGCCCAGAAACGAGAAAAGGTCAACAGCAGCGGAGTAATTTTCGTCCTAATTTTACACAGTGAGTAATACGGCTGCACAATTTTCTCGAATCAGCTCTGGTGGTCTTTCCTTATTACATTGGTCCAAAGACCAGCTGAAAGATGCGATCCAGTTGCTCCTCGCTAAGATCGATTGATTCAGGTTCTGGTGACGTTGGCTGCATGCTTGTCACCTGGGATTTATCTTTCTTTGCATTTTGAACGAGAGTCGTGGACCTCGCGAATTTCGACCTCAGCTAGGAGTTTACTTACAACGTTGACACGGCTTTCTTTGAGCCGAATAAGAAGGAAGGGAAGGAAATTTTAGCACAATTCAATTGTTTCTCATCACAGAAGTGAAACCGCGATAACAAAGCTCTACTGGTCACAATTAATGTTCATTTTCGTAATCAACTTGTTTCTCTCATCGTCATCAGGAGCGCACCTTCAAATGTTCATAGGTTTGGTGAAATTGATTTGGGTGGCGCAGCCATAACCAACATAAAACAGAAACGTTGAACCCGAAATTGTCACAAACTGTTTGCACACGCAGTTGGGTTTGTCCTTTGCATCAGCACACGTCTGGCGACACACACTGTCGTGCTTACACTGAGCAACATCGATCAGCAGGCACGTTGTGATCAGCATCTGGCCATTTGCAAACTGATGCTTTCATTTGCATATGCCGTCGAATGAAAAAATGGAGCCCGTTTCAGTGACATTGGGGTGACTAACCGTCAGGAAAATGACCTCGCGCGTCATGTTGAAATCTTACACGGTGTTTTCGCCTTGCAATTGTGTACCTGCTTGATACTCTCCGTCGAGTACAGCTGCAGCAAGAGAAATCGGGCAATTACAGATCTTATATGCTACATCTGATCCGACGAACAATTGCTGTTCTGAATGGCGCTCATTGCTTATTGCAGTTGCCATCAAATACAGACCCATTCACGATTCTAAAGCCACACAGGATATTTCCAAAAGAGAAACAACTTGCATTTGGTGGCGGAACGGCGTTTGATGTTTCCTATATTGGAGATGAATGTCAGTCAGAAACTGTATGATGCTTAAGGGACGAGCGCTAGCAATCAGGTTTCCGACGCCACCACCGTAACCGCCCAGCTCGACGTTATCGTGTTGGGTTTTGATGCGCACGAATCGGTTAGCGGTCAGCGAATTCTCGCGAACTTATCAAGGAACCGGTTCGTCGGTTCGGTTCGGAGCATTTTTTTAACCGCGGCCCGGTTCGCGGGCCGGTTTTGCACCAAAGCACATTAAAAAATCTTGGTCAGTTTAAAAGTATTTGCCACAGTACTTAAAAGTATTTGCCACAGTATATTTAAAGTGTTTTAAAATTATACGACATTTGCATTTTGTTGTCCCACAAATCGTTACAGAATACAAACGTTTGTCACAACCAACAAAGGAATGTTCAATTTTGTAGCTTGAACAAGTAATCAGTTACGAAGATGGCTTCTTTTCACCCCAACAAACTGAGTAGGCTCTGAAATAAGTGGAAATCTTTATAGATGAAGGTAAGAAAAAGTTAAATCATAAAAGTAACACCGCCTCAACGCAACCAACATTAAATTTCGGTCTATGTCTCTCTCCACCGCCAAATATCTTATTTCGTCTTCTCATTTTCTTTCTTCGTTCGAATTCATTAAGTCCGATTAGTGCCCGTCCATCTTTACGTGATCCATTGACCAGTGATCCCTCCAAATTGGCGGCGAACAAACGCTGCGAATAGAACGCTTTTTAAAGATCATGTATGAAAACGAAACAAGCACATTGGCAACAGACCTTCATGAATGGATCCACCAATGGATTGGCAATCTGTTCCTTTGCTGCACGAACCTATGTATATCATTGTCAAGGTGTCTGATTCATTAATTGTGTGATTATAGTGGCTTAATTGAGTTGCTGTTCAAACAATGGATCAGTTGAACTATGATCGATTGATTTATCGAATGCATAAATATTTGATTGATTGATTGATTTGTTGGTTCCTGAACGGACTGAATGGATTGAGCGATCGGTAAGTGAACAAATGGGCGAATTGTCATGATTGACTTGGTTCAATGAATGAACTATTCCTTCCTTAATCCATTCATCAATGACTGACCGTGCGCAATGTTTTATTCAAACTCTGCATCATTTGCGGCGACAACTTCTTTCTTCGTCTTCGTGGTAAACTCGGTCGAGCGTCAATCAATGACATGAGCAGCATCAACATCAGAATCGTAATCAATCGTGGTCGGATGTGCATGATGAAGTATTTTTCGTACGTTTCCTCGTAAACTGTGCAAAATTTTCTGTAAAAATGCTTGTTTTGGAAACTTATTTCATCCATTACCAAGAACTTTTGCACAGATTCCGAAAGTAAGTTCCAAGCAACCAGAAACTTTGTCATCATCATCAAAATAGAAGATTTGAATTTGATCGCTGATTTATCGAAATGACCAAATATCGATTGATTATGGAGTTGCTATTGGTGGCTCTGATCGTTGGTGCGTGTCAGGCAGATCCGTTTCAGGAAATGATGCAAAAGGTCAGGACAACATTGATTTTTTTAACTGCTACTTAAATTTATTCTGCTTGACTATTGGTCGCACAATGACCATATAAGAATTCATCAAAATCAATCCTGATTTTCACGTTCAGTCACTCTTAACCACTATGCTATTTGTGATTCTCGCAAAACATTTTCACCTGAAAATAATCCAGCAGATCAACCACGTTGGCGCATGTCTGAAACATTCTCTTTACTACATGCTTTGTGTGCGATCACGCAACGCAACGTCACCACCTCATCACTTTCCCTCTTTACGAATCAGGAAAAAAATTTGACCAATTCTTATAAAGTCATTGTGCAACCAATAACAACAATTGTATGATTGCTTTGTCCACATTGCAGGGTCGCGATAGACAACAGGACCCATCATTGTACCGGAATCATCCCAGAGCAAAGGTAAAATATGGCTTCTTTATGAAATTACCACCATCTGATATAATTGTGGTCATATCATTTCAGCGATTCGCAATCAAGCGTCAGGAATTTCCCGATTTTGACGATTCAAACGAGCCAGTGAAAAGACGTAAAGTATGTCAGCTCATCGCTTGAAAAGTTTACCCTTGTAAATCGTCTTTTAATTCTTTCTGCGTTTTTATTTTTTCGACGTATGTGTACATTACCCAGATAAAAAAAACGGTTTTCAGCGAGGCGGTGATTACGACTTGACCAGTCCGACCGTACTGAATATCCACGTGTTCTCAGCGTTCCCGTGGAAGGCAGCCAAGATGATATCGAGTTAGAATGAACATGTAAAACCAATAGAAATTTTGACAAAATTATGTGATGGAATTGTGTGGAATATTTGGGACAAATAGTGCGATATTATTATATATTAGCGTGGTGGCGCTTACTATTCTTTATCCGCTTTACTTCCGTTTCTGACTGTTTGTACAGCATTTATTTACCTCTGCTCTTGCTATGGTGTTCATAGTCTTGTGCTATAAACAAAATTATTTGAAAACCGGCTTTTGAACAGGAATGCAAGTGCATAAATAGCTTGAATTAACTCAACATTTGATTTCTGAACTTTGACGAACAATTTCTTTCGAATCCCCCGAAGCAATCGTCATGTTGCTAGCTGCGAAGCTCGTGTGTGTGATTGGGGTGCTGATGTTGCTGCAGCAGCTACATGACTGTGTGGACACGACTGAATGGGATGAAATGGACGAACAGGATGTGGACTTTGATGATCAGGTGTGCTACACATTGTCAGTGGCTATGTTTATCCGCAATTTTTGTGTTGCTCAATGGCCTTTTCACACCACCTTAGCGAATCAAGGAGTCCATTAATCACAGAATCAGTCATTCAACACTTAATCCCCCAGTCCAGTCGTATCAGCTGTTCAGGACGACATTAAAATTCAACAACGTGACAAGCGACGATCGAGTGATATTTACCTGGTCATGCCGATATCTCCATAAATGATTAATCATTCACACGATTTTGGTGGTCTCGTCTCATCGTTACTTTTGCTCAATTGTGATGAGTTTCTTCCTGCCTCATTTGTATTTCGAATAAACCCCAAATGGACTTCGTTTTTCCTCTATAAACTATTTTCTGTATCATTTTGCACTGTCTAATTTATAATTCTGAACGCAAGTTACCAGATCATCATGGTCTTGACCAAAGCAGGCACCTGGATTACGGTACTCCTGCTGTTCATGACCATAGATACCACAAAATCGTTGGATCCGGAAACGATGTTAGCAGACAAACGAATCATTAAATTGGGATTGGCAGCAGCTCTGGAGAAATTGGTCAATGCGAAGGTAATAGTTCCATGTTGATCTATCTACAATTTTTATCACTCCACTTTTTATACATTTCGTCTTTACTGCAGGAGAAACCATCTGATGAGGGCGCTGACGGTGAAGTAAGAAAGCTTAAGTTTTACTTAAACAATCGTTCCAAGAATTGTAAGTAACGGTGTATTCAGGGCCCAACAAGTACAACTGCGGCTCCACAGCCAAGACTGAGTCCAGCAAAACGAAAGAAGGTGAAACAAGCAATGGTGGAATCGATTGAAAGAACAATGAACTCAATAGACGAGGCTGCCAAAGTTTGCTTTCACCAATGCATATTATACTTGTACATACCTCAGAAAAGTGTATACTTGAATTATGTAGTCAACTTTTTCAGTCAGATAAGGATCGCGCTCGTGAGTTAGTGAGAGACGCGGCACCCGACGCTATACAAGAAGCCTATGACGAAAATAATGAGGTTTGTTTGATTGTGGTGACCGATAAACCACCATATTCATGACGACTAAAAAATCTCCATTTTTTTGGGATGAGACGCAACGCGACAAACGTGGAAATAATGCCAAAGCTGAAGGAGATTATATGGTCATTCCGTTACAGTAATATTTATAGATCAATACAATTTTCATTGGAGTTTACATAAAGTGATTTGTTGCTTTCAAAGTGATCCAAATAATGTCCTGATGATGTTCGCACAATGTACAAAGCATAAAACGTTCCGGTGCCCTCAACAATGGCTGGTTAAATATTTTCACTGATTTCAACACAAATTATCAAAATTTCTCCAAATCGTCATGCACATTATCATTCTGATCACGATACCGATCGTGTTTTCCCTGCTGGTTGGCTACACGCTGGTGATTATCCGATCACGTATGCGAGCTGAAACATCGGATGGAATCGAACAAGGCAGAGGGTCGAATGGAGCGGACAGAATGAAAGGACAATGAGGTGCGAATCCCTTCGTTATTGCTCGATCTATCTAACGAAATATTTTAGTATTGCAGGTTCAAGAACGCGTTAATGTTGTGAAAACTTCTAACTGCATGATTGAATAAGAAATGATTCATGGTTGTTTTCAAGCCGACTGATTGTGGTGACAATAATACGGTTTGACAGAAACCTGCATATGTAGGTAGGCATAGATTACGGATGGATTTACTGCTGAACATGGTTTATTCGTTACGAATTATCAGCTATTTGAGATAAAAGCAGTCGGATTGTGAATTGAACGAATTGGTCGACTGATCGTCCTCCTAGTTGATCATTCAGACCCGAATTCGGTTTAAAAGTTTAAGCTTCGACTTCAAAGTCGGCAAACAAATTCAGAACAGTCTAAGAACGAAGTTCGCTCAGCATCGTGTTCCCCCAATGTTGTCATTGTCTTGCTGTGTGTTGATGATGTTGGTGCTGACGACAATCGCGAGAAGTCCGTGGATGCAAGCATCAAAGGTGCAGTACTTCCATCAATCTGCAAAGTACATATAATCAGTCAACGACACAAACATCAATTAATCAGAGTTCATCATTGTCGCATATTGTTGAAGAAGAATTGTGGCCGGATCAACCAAAAGTAACGGACAACGACGATGACTACATTCGAAGAAAACGTTTGCTGCCCTATGATTCCTGAAGCTCGGCATATGAAATGAAAAACCGATCCAATCATTGACTGTATTCACTTTTGTTTGTTTACTTTTGTGTGCATTTCAGCTGTATTGCAATACAGGCGCGCGTATACCATTAACTATACTCGTTCCGTGGAACAAAAGAACGAGTGGAGGAACGAACGTTTCTGCTAACTGCGAAATGCTTGGCCAACGGGTCAACAACAACAGCTTTAGTTAGTCGCCAGACGCATGCACAACAAATTTGATGACTGTACGACTGAAGCAAAATGACTTCTCCTCCACTTTCAATGTACTGAAGTCGGTGGAGGAACGAGCATTTTGGGCCAACCCAATATTTCAATTTTTCGGTTGTTTTAAAAACTGGTACCGCAATATCATTTTGATCAAACACAAACAAATCCTCGAGCGGAACACTTCAGTTGGCAGAAGCGATCGTTCCTCTATCCGGTCTTTCTGTTCCGCGATATGAGTATACGCGCAGCCTACCAGACGTATAATACATGATTGATGGTCTAGATGTGACCAATACATAAAGGAAAGCGTTTGTCAATCATAGCAAAAGAGGAATAGGACCGATTTTGTTGTGGTACAAGTGTTAAGTGTGGACAGTTCACTCAGAGGACCAATCTGCAATTTGTACAGCTCGACTATTCATTGACAAATACTCTTACCAAAAACCAACCGGTCAGCATGTTGCTGTCACCTCGCTGCATCCTGATTCTGTTGCTGATGTTTTGCTTCGCAACGAAACTCATTGATGGCATTCCGGTCGATGGGGTCTATGATCAGGACGACACACCACAAGTTGGTTGCTTACTGAACAATAATGAATGATTATTTTTCTACGTTTTCAACAGCTTCTGATTTGTTTTCAGCCAAAACCAGTTGCTGACACAGAAGATTCAGAGCAAGAGACGTCAACGCAAGAGACCGAAAATGAACGAAGAAAACGTTTGGTGTTGGGATTTCTGAAGCTCGGAGGCTAACTAATAAAAAATTTTATTGACTTAAAAGCAAAGCAAAATTTATATAAAAACGTACTTAAGATAATAACAGGGGAGGCACTAGTCAATGTGCTATGTCAAGAAACGTGCTTTTTCTGTTATTGTTTATCTATCAGACTACCAAATGTTTGTTTGCTGTATCGTTTGATATTGAATGAGCATTGGTTGATTACCTTGTCTGTTTTCAGGAAGTTACGTGATGATGAGACCTATAAATTGTAACAATGTGCTTGTGTTATGGACATGAAAAGGCTGTCTTTCTTGATCAACATGCGAACCAAATTCGACGTTTTTTCCGAAGTTGATCTGCCAAATTGAGAACTTTCTTGATCAACATGCGAACCAAATTCGACGTTTTTTCCGAAGTTGATCTGTCAAATTAAGAATTTTAGGGCCTCTTCTGTCCAACTGCATCTCACCCTCAGCAGGGGTTTAGGCTTGACCTCAGACCTAGACTTAGGCTTACGTTCGAGCTGTGGTGTCGGCTTAGGCTAGCGAATTCACAAAGCATGCGTGTCAACTTGGCCATACTTCAACACTACGTGCTGACGCGCAAACGTGCATGCATTGTGAAGCCCGCTATGGGTACACTCAGATTAACCATAACTTCAAAGCCTTTACAACTGCCGGCGACGAGCTTGAGAGGCGAGCCATAGCTCATAACGGGATGCGGCGTTTTGATGTCCGGTAGAACATTCAGTTTTGTACTGCTGCTTTTGTGGTATTATACGCACGTTTGCGGTCAATTTGAACATCACCATGCACCACGCCTTCCTCGCTTATTCGATGCTCAGCACAATGTGCCTGCTGATATTCAGTGGTCCAACCGAAGTTCGAAGCCAACATGCAACAGGGATCATGGGTCAAGGGCCAAACCAACGCCAAGAACGATTTGCAGTGCTTCGTCGCAGAAAGGTTTGTTCTTTCAAATGTTAATTGATTCTCATTTCCATGATTTCCAATGATTTTTGCAGCGTGGCGGTGGCAAAACGTATTGGATGGCAGATATGGGCATGGTTATGAGCGACGATAAATGAAAACACAAACAAAGCAAGCCGAAAAGATGTATTGGAACAATTTGAAACCGACGACTGAAATTATACATTCAAACTTTCGTACCAATGTGATGAGCATAAAATGCCACTGTGACAGGATAGTGACCGAAGAAATGCACCAAGGCTGTCTGTCCCTTTCATTCAGCTGCCATGTTCCAACTTCCATACGTCATTCGTGCTGCATCACTTGCATCTAGGAATTAATTACGGAACAGTGTATTCCGTAAATTAATTATGGAACGGTGACAGTGCGGTTACATTTGTCAGGTACAGGTGTGAACTATTCTGTTTGTTACGATCTAATGTGTTCAGTACCCATCGCCTGATTGTGCTGTGCATATTTTTAATTGGAACCTCCGATAGAGAACATATGCTGGGGGATAACTGCAGCTACAGGCCTGACGCAATGTAATTGCATCTCATGAGTTTGTACGCGGCGTATTGTTTGGTCCAAGGGTTATGCGAATCTACCCACCGCAACTCCCGAATAACATATTTATTGAAGTCTTTGATTAATGTTCAAATAACACAAGCTTAACTGAGATATTTTTGGCGTATTTTATTATCACAGCCGAAAATGAGTGCAGAGATCACAAAAAGCAGGGCGTCTACCCCTGAAAAACGACGATTTCTTCATCTTTGTAGGACAGCTCTGTGAGGTATCTGTAAAAAGGTCGGCAGTGCACCGTGTGACGGAAACGTGTGGCAATAAACTGACGACTAAAAAAACATTAACCAACTTGACACATTTCTCCGTAAATCCAGTCGGTCCACAGACGCAAACGAGTGTTTTGTCCTTGGATGGCACGACGATACCACTAAGCAACTGCACACTCACACGTTGACCGTCCGTTTCGCTATACACGTTGGTCAATCCGAGTTGGCCCGAATGTTCCAAACGGTTTAGCTCATCTGACCAAATCACATCATCGGGCGTTTTGTTGAAAAATAGCAGCTGCGGCCTAAAACACAGGGCTCCACCAGATAGACCCGAAACCCGAAATCCGAAACATAAATTTTTTCTATGTCCATGTTTCGGGTTTTGAAAAAAAACCCGAAACCCGAAATACAAGGCACGATAATCGAAAATGTTTCGATCTTGCCACTTGTAGCTGACGTGAACAATTTATACAGTCAGTCGAAACATTTTCGATTATCATGCTGAGTGTTTCGGGTTTTTTTTTTCAAAACCCGAAACATGGACGTAGAAAAAAATTTATGTTTCGGGTTTCGGGATTCGGGTCTATCTGGTGGAGCCCTTAATTGTGTCAAAAAGTCACTCCAGTGCGAGCGTTATTCACACGGGCATACCAGTTGAGAAACTACAAAAACTCATGCGAACAAGTCAAGTTTGTTATCATACCCACATAATCATGCGCCTGATACTGATTAGATATTGAATACAAGATAAACGGCGGTAATTTGCAGGCATCGTGCATCGACCGAGTCAAAGGCCACCAACCAACCTCTCATATTTGCGCTTCTCCGCTATCCACCATCCAATCAACTTGACCATCGGCGTGAATCCAGTGCCGGCAGCCAATAACATCAATCGACGTACGTGATGCATTGAATCACCGACATCGAATGTACCTGCTGGGTCACTAACGTCGACGGAATCACCTAAAATTGCAGAAGCTGGACAGCAAACGTTAAGCAAAAAAACTACAAAATTGCACGCAACCGACCTGGCTTAAGAGCGCCCAATGTCGGTGTCAACTGTCCATCGCGATAAATTTTGACAAGAAATCTGAGGCAATGGTCTTCATTAGAGTTGCCGGTGTCGAGCTTGATCACCGGGGTGTACGGTCGGGTTACGGTAGTTCCTGTGGTTATAAAACGAATTTATTGTCGCACAAAACGAATCAATAAAACATATCCAATGTGAGGCTAACTCTCGCTGATGCGATGTCTAAAATAGACATGATGCCCAACAGGGACACGCAAATGACAGTTGTCAGGCGGAGTTAATGTGAGCTCAATCACATCATGCGTCACTTTACGACTGCATTCGACCATCAAACGGCGATACACACGATCTGCAACTGTTTGCTCAGCGACTTGAACAATATTCAAAAACGTGAATGCTATGTGAAGGCCATGACGCTTTTCCGACATCCAACTACAAAAGTAACGCACTTTTCAAGTTCGTCACAATCGCTTCGTTCTGGAAGAAATTCTTCAATCGAACAACGGGTTTTAGCATTTTGAAACACACACAACATTTCGAAGCATCACGGTTGGAGGTCACTGCGTGAACTTGCAAAGATGGTTTTTTTTGCAAAGATGAACGAGGTAAAACCGAAACTGACCATCCAGACTGCCAGCAACTACTTTCTTGGGCAGGGCTGAAACATTGAAATGAAAATTTCGTTTTTTCCTCCCATCTTCAATCACTAAATCGAAACCCACGAATCGAAATCTCCAGATTGCTATCCCCCGAAGTGCGGAGCAGAATTCTGAGCACGTCACGTTGCGCCTCAACTCTGTTCGGATCGGGGTCTATTTCGGCCAACACCCGGCCAGCCGGCAGTGGGGTATTTTTGATCGACAACGTCAGAGTTATGGCACCCTTACTGGTATCCCAATCGTCAGAGAGCCTAAAAGCTAACATAAAAATTTTCAAATCAGAAAATCTATCACTCCTTGTCGAATAACCTGATTCCAAATGAGTCTAATGTTCCACTATCATTATTTTGCGACCCGCTAGCGGCTGGCAGAGGATTTGGCACTGAAAATTAGATGATGTCGCATCAAGCTTCTACGTAGAAATATGAAATATCAACCAACGATCTAGTGTGCTGCCAGAGAAGCGTCCAACAAGACAGGGTTGCAGCATTGAACGATAGTTGACCCACGGGTGTATCTGTGTGAAACATCACAATCACACAAATGGCATGTAGTGTGGATCACGAAGTTCAAAAATGAGAAGAGCAAAAAGGTAAAGAAATCGCTTACATCATTAAACAGTGTCGTGCCATCAGTGCCCACCGCACGCATTAGTTCGGCAGCCCCACCAGGGTGGTATTCAAGGTAGGCAGTGACATTGTAGACCTCACCTGATTTAACAACGTAACATGTTGCAGCAATAAGACAGAGTGAGACACTGAATTGAAATCAAGAGCAAGTCAAAATTCAATTCACCATTGATTACTATCCATGCGTCGTCCTTGGTCGCGTGTTGACGCATCATTTTGGCGGTCACTGTTTGCAGCTTGCCACCGACACCCGTCAGATCCTGAGCAATCACGTGGTGATCCAGCTATCAGCTATACAATACAGGTGACCAACCACTGGTTCACTGACAACAAAATGCAGTCACCAGAGAAACATACGACGGTCAAACCAACAGTGAAACAGAACAACACTTTAACTAAATCCCAAGATGCTCCCCTGACATCGCTGTAAAGTTCCCATGGTTAAAGAGCAACTGCTAGTATCGAGCACTAGGCGGTGAACACGAAGAAGACTGTACCTGATCCTCTTAATGTGGCACAGTACTGTCACGGTAGTACTCAGCAATATTACCTGTCCACTGTGTCCCAATCGTACCCAATCCATTAGACTTCTGCCCTGACGCAGTGGCACTTTCTTGGCCGGACCATCGGATTTTCGAGACCCAACAGCCGGGCCGGATTGAGGCACTCCTAGCATGGTCGGGCTGGCTGACTGGAGAGACGCGATAAGTGCCGAAAACTGGATGCGAATGCTAAAGCAACGTTCTGTTTGATGACTAACACTACACGCATACAGTCACACCTTCACATAGTGAACCTCAGCACGGTGGATGAGCCCGTGCTTGCGTTGATTGACTTCAGCGAAGAAAACTTGCCCGAAGGACAAATTTGATACAAAGTCAACTGAACATTGACCGCTCCAGCTGTTCACTGCTAAATTTTTAACACAAAAAAAATGTCTAATGGTCGGGTCCTGTCCTGTTCACTATGATGAGGTTTGACTGTATTAAAGCAAGCAAATGAAATGAATACAACAGTATTGCAAGCGGGTTGGAAACCGCAACTCCCCAACAGGAATGACCGACAGCTGTTTGGCGCGGAAACCTTGATTTTATTTAGCGCGAAATTAAACAGAGAACATCGGGATGTATTATGCAAACATCACAAATTTATCGTCAGCATACACTGTACCTCACTCACACTTACGCATCTGAGGGCCACGAAAAATAAATAACTGCCTTTCGAACAGAAGCCGCATCTTCAATTGGAAACACAGGAACACCGATCACTGTCACCCACTGCTGCTGACTGACTGTCCGTGTCCATTGTTCATAAGGTATTTCTCGAATACATTGTCTCTATTGGCTGAGATGAAACGTTGAAAAGCTGCTAATTTTACAAAAACAATAGCAATGTGAAACGGAATATAATCGAATAACAAAATACAGAAAGCCGGATATCGTTCGTCAGTTCAACAAAAAATAAAATTCTCTAAGCAATAAACTTGTGTAAATTCACAACTTTTCAACATTTGTGAAATAAAATTTGGAAAACTGCAAGTATATCACCAACATGATTAGCACTAAATAATACGCTCAAGTAAAAATACCACCACCAAAGCAGCAAGATCCGTGGACTTGAATTAAAATTACAACACAAAATAAAAACACAACAATCGATCACAAAAGCGGTATGCAATACAATACAAGCAACAAGTAAGTTCAGGAGACAATCTAAGAAGGCAAAAATTTGAACACAACACGTAGAGAAAAAGAGAGAGAAACACAGACAGGATTATCAGAGATTTGTCATTCACATACAAGGTGGTCCGGTCATATGATCCTTAATAAAACTTCAACCGTGCACTTTCGCACACCGACTGTATGCCTGGGTCACAGATATAGCACAGAATCATGGTGCTCCTCGGACATTTGCACGAAACTTTACAAAAAAAACAATTGCTGTATCACAAGTCAGATCAAATATTACGGCAACTTTTGCAACGAACGAGAGTAGAGACAGACCGAAAAGTTGCAAGAAATTAAACAATTTTCAGACAACTGTGTCTGTTTCTCGTCGCTGTTTTATTGTTATGAATCATTGTTTCAATTTTTGTGTCGACACCACCCAGGCTGCAAAATCGAGATCGTCCGCTTCCGCTTGCTTCACAAATGCGTGTTGCTGAAAATGACGTGCTGCTATCGAAAGCTGCAACTTTTCCGGAAAATCACAGAAAAAAAACGTTTTTTTTCAAAAGAAAACCGTTTTTTCCGATATTGTTCCAGGCAAAAAAGTTGGTCGCATGTTCAAGCAGTTTTCTTCTATTGAGACCCAGTTGCCAGGGCACCTAAATCTCCGATTTGTAGGTGCCAACGCCAAGAAGACGTTCTGGCACCTAAATAGGGGCTAAAACCACTAAAAGGGCACAAATTTCAGGCGCCACTGGCACCTAAACTCAAAAAATCCAGGTGAAAGATTTCAATTTTTAGATGCTATGGCCCATGGCACCTAAATTCAGGAGAAAAACACTGTGCTGAACAGCTCAAGTGGGGTACATTTGGGAAAAAATGTGGTCTAAAATTGTTTCATGAGGAAAAGACATGCTGGACAAGTCGACCAACACACATAAAGATGGTTTTTGCACGATTCGGGAAGCTGGCCTAACAACTTTCCAAGTTTTGTTGGAAAATCTGAAAATTTCCGAGATTTTTCCTGTGCCTGGAAAATATCGGTTTCGTTATTTTGGCCTCTAAAAACGCGTTTCGGCCTTTTTAAGGAAAAAAAACGGTTTGTTTTCATCTGCAACTAAACTGCTATCGCATGTCAAACTTGTCAGAGGAAAACATTTCTGAGATGACCGCAAGTGAAAGCAAAACAAAAAAAAACAAAACCGACCGAAAGTGTTTTCAGGTCAGCACGCTCTTGATGGTCCCGTTTCATGCTGAAAATTCGTTGATTTTAACGGATTATTTGGATTCTTTATTAAAAACAAAAGCTCAGAAAAGCAAAAAACACCAACCAGATGTCAACAAAATCAGTGAATTCGTCGCTGAGCAATCCACGCGGCAAGAGCGGCGGTGGCTGAAGAACTGCTGACAATTAGAAAAAACAGTGTTTGACAACAAGACAAGCACCATTAACCTCATTGACAATGTAATCGAGCAACTCGAAGATCGCCATCGATTGCGGACTCTCGGCTGAAGCGGTCGGTGTGTGACCTGACAGCACCATTGGGATTTTTGTGTTTCATTTGTTTCAAGTCACAGTTGATTGTGATTTGATCTCGGAGGGTGAGGAGCAGAATGGTTTCAAACGAGGTCAGTCGCAAATAAAAGAACGACTCATTTGAGAGACCAATTACGAACCATGTCTGCTCCTTGACGCAGAGCCCGGTGGTCCATTTTGTCTATTGTCCGGTGGTGGGACGGGCATCACAATCTCACTCACTGGTTTGTTGAACAACTTGGCGTAGTGGTCGGCCGACAACGCTGGGATCGGGTACTTGCCTGATATATCAAGGTAACAGATTGTAAACATATATTTTCAAATCGCCACTTGGATTTTAAGCCATTTGGCGATTACCGCCAGTTGTATGCGTATTACAAGAACATTAAGCAACAGGATCACGTAAAGGCGTTTGAACAGTTTTGGCACGATTTTCATCCTTTTTGTTAAAAACGCCAAAATATCGCTGCGCGCGAAAATTCACGATTTTGGGCATTTGAAATGGAAAGTCGCTTCCAAAATCGCCGCTTGCAGTTTGGGTAAAGTGGCGATTTTCGCCATTTAATAAAAACTGCGCCTATCAGTGATAGCTTTGAAGGAGTGAACTGCGCATGTACGTAGTGCATAATTTTTATAGACAATTTCCAATTTTGCAATTAGCACCTAATATTTCAGACTTACACAAAAATAGGAGATTACGTGCAAATTGCACCTAGATTTCCCTATTTTGCACCTAAAAATACCCAAAAACCTGTTAATTTTCACCTAAAATGCAAAAACCTAGAAAAAATTTGAACGTGGAAAATTTTGAGAAAGGTCCACACTTTGTGTAAACAAGCGTGCGAACGCTGACACATTGAGATTAAGGAGCAAAAGATTTCTCAAACATCTTCAACGCACCAGCAGCGAGCTCAATCAATGATATGCCCAACGACCACACATCAGATTTGACCGTGTATTGACCACCTGTGAGACGCTCGGGCTGAAACGTGATTGATTGTGCAATTGATGCAATAAAAAATTGGTTGTGAAAGTTTTGTTTCCACAGTTCTGAAACTGACAAAATTCCAATGAAACACAATGAATGACCGACCGCCATGTACGAGCGCGTGCCGACGAAGGAGTTGGCCATGCTGTTGATCAACTGACCGGACACGCCGAAGTCACAGATTTTGATTTCACCACGTGTGTTCACGAGAATGTTCGACGGTTTGACATCTGGTGAAGATATTGGGGTGCTCAAAATGATAAGGACAATAACATAAGCTTTGCTGAAGAAATATAGAAGTCACCTCGATGTAAAATACTGTGCACAGTTTTCAGGTAGATCAGTCCGTTCAGAACCTGAAAATATGTGGTTCTGCTTTCGAAACACATCCACAAAAAGAGTAACTGTATCCCACTAACAGCGACGGTGATTTTGCCGAGTTGGCGTTCGGGAATTCGTTTCGCTTTTTTCAGCACAATATCGAGAGATTGGCCGTCCTGAAATTGTTTTTAAAGGGAAAATTACTGATCGCCCTTCACAAGCCCTACAAGTGTTTAGACAACAATCTGGGCACCACAAAAGTCAAGTCATTTAGTCGCAACCCTCAAAAATGCGCCCAGGCGGCGCAGTTCAAGCGGAACCACCGGAACAAAATTCGTCGCGGGCCGGCCGAATTTATACCTGCGCATTCAAGCAAATCAAACCGAGCTGGACCGCTCCAGCTACCTACGCCTATCACCCATCAGTTCCTGGGGGGGAGGTCCCACTCGGGTACGTCTGTTCCCCCTCCATGGTGGGCTGCCCCACTGTTCCCCTTCCGGGTACGTCTGCTCCGCCAATTTTTGCCTAGAATGGGCAATCTTAGGTCTAAAATAGGCATTTTTAAGCATAAAATGGGTGATTTTTAGGTCAATGTCGTCGAAAATCGCCAAAATACCCTTTTTATTGATTTTGTTCCAAAAAGGGGCAAAAATGAGCAAAAATTTTCGACGTCAAAAATGACTTTTCTCCAAATTTGGGTCCTCCCCCAGGTGGGTACGTCTGTTCCCCCTCCGAAAAAAGGGGGTACCGTGATCAAATGCGCCAAGAATGTTTCCTTTGTTTTCACATAAAAACGACTATTTTTCTGAATGTTTCATGGCCAGTGTACGAGGTTCCCCTGATTTGCAATAAAAATGCAGCTGGTCCAAAATTATTCTTGTTCCTGGTTGGACCGATTCAATCGCTTCAATCTCGGTCGATTTTCATCCGATTAATTTAATTTTGATTTGATGTCATTCTGATCGCACATATCCCAGCTACAAGCTGAAATCATAAAAAGAGCACTTTTAGCAATGAGTCCGCCCCTTTAACGCACCATATACTCCATGCATATTGATATGTCACCATCAGAATCGAACGATCCGTAGAACCCGACAATGTAGGGGCTGTTGCACGAATTCAACGTTCGTAGTTCCTTGTTGATTTGTTTGCGAATGCTCGGCTTCACTTCCAAATGGATCAGCTGCGGTGATTGTGCTAGTTTGTACCCGACGATGTTATGATTATTATTATTGTTGATTCAGTTCTTCAAACAAAATTTCAACAAATATTAGCTAACTTTTCTCGCCATAATAATCCCGGTTGGTTTATGCTCCACTTTCATCACCACACCGCCGTTACCGTACCCCAGTTCGCCTTTCTTCTCGAGGTCTTCTGCATTCAGATCGCCGATCTACAAAAAGTCAATTCTGTTCAAGTTGACGTACGACTCAAGTCAACTAAAGAAACACAGATTCGGCAGTACAGAAGCGTCTGGTAATGCTTGTCACTGTCGAGCAGACTGCCACCTTTCGTTTGCCAGCGCGCCATTCCTCCATGCGCTGTTTCTGTATCGGCGTCAACTCCAACTCCGAGATAGTCAACTGGCTCGGTGCTGCCCGTTCGGCACCATCCGTCGCGTCCGGTGGTTCGCCGCTGAATTAAACGTAAGAGAAAGTCTGTGTTGAATTACCTGTTCAACAACGTGACGCCACACTATTTCTGTGTGTATCGATTCCCAATCCATCAAAGGCAACGATCTGGGAATCGGGGGGATGCCAGTTGGAGGTCGTTTGAGCTTCCGAGCTTTAATGACCAACACATCAGATTCAGACATGACGAGCTAGCGTCGCGTTAATTTGTTAAAGTTGTTGTGTGTGATTATGTGAATTAAACGACAACTGCAGTCGAGCGATACTTTGAGTAACATCTGAATGAGACCCAAGGTCCAAATGAGTCATTCAAAGCGCTCGGGCGTTATTTTGAAATTCGGTTGGTTTGCATGCACTGCATGCGTGTTATAACCGACCATGTTGTTTACGTACGAATGAAACCAGTTTCGATCTGATGTCAGTCAACTGGATGCGAAACAATCTACTATTGATATGCATGCACTGAATTCAATTGATATATTTTGAAATAGTCGTGGTTATACTGGCAGGCGGAAAAAAACCGGTTTTTTTTGGAAAAAAACCGAAAAAAAAACGTTTTTTTCCGAGACCCGAATACTTTTTCCATTTATTTTTCCGTGGGTACCTTTTCGGTTTTTGATCGGAAAAATATCGGTACTGTATTCCAGTTTTTCCAAAAAATTGTAATACAAAACCGATGAGTTTTTCGACTTCAGTGAAAAATTGGCTCGAGCACAAAAATTAACCGGCCTAAAATGGGCCAAAAAGCGTGCAAACCAAGTGTTTTCGACTGACTTCAACACTCTTCAAGAGCACTCTCGTCACTTCGAACAAATTTTGCCCTGAAATTGTTATATTTTTCGAAATTACGTTCTTAAGTACTGGAAAAGTATTTGGAAAAAAACGGTTTTTTTCGGAAACAACCGTTTTTTCCACCAAAAATAAAAAACGGTTCTTTATGACAGTATAGTCGTGGTGGTGCAACACCGCGGTCGGACAAACATACACATGAGAACTTGCGCAATCCGAGCCCAAAAAAGTATTTACGAGCGGAGATCGGCTCAGCATCAAAAAAGGCTTCAAATCATAAATAGTGAAAAAATATGAACTCACTTGGCGACCACTTGCTGCTCCGGATTTTCGGGTGTCGGTTCAAGCAGCTGTATTCTTAGATTCTTTTTATTTTTCTGTTTGTTCATTTTTATCGATCTGCAAAGTCAGACATTGGTTTGATTCAGCACACTGGCACTGACACCACTGGCAATGACACCAGGTGCATACGGTTTCAAATTGCAGAGCTGTCCTCCATTAGGCTGGTTTCACAATAAATCCGGCTCACGGTTTCCGGTTAATGAATGCGGCTGTTCGTGAGCAATCCGGTTTGCGGTTTCCGGGTAGCATTTAGCGGTTTGTATTTGTAGTGTGGTTTGCGGTTTATTTTTCTGGTTTGCGGTTTGTTCAACTGGTACTGGGGGCACAAAAGCCATTTATTATGGCAAAAGGTCATAAATCAGCATAAATCGACCAAATCGCCCAACGAACCAATTTTGTTCATCGCTGCATAACCTCACAAATGCACGGTGCGGTACCCTCTCAGCACCGTTCATCTGGACCATTTCACGGTCGTACCTTATTATGTACTCCGTCTACATAGTGAGTATGGTGAAGGTGAAACAAAATGGTTAGTTAGTTTATTGTGTCGGCACCAACTCAATAATACATAAATAAGAAGATTAAGTGAAAGAAGCATAATTACAAGACCGGGTGTGGAGTTTACGGACATAAAAATAAATGTTCTTATGTATATAAAAATAAATAGTCTAAAAGTAAACAAACTGGTCGGGTCCTGTTCTGTTCACTGGAGCCAGGGTCAATGTCAAACTTGGTGATCGGATGTGACTTGCGTTGGTGTTTTTTGCATCCGGGATATTAAGAAATTTAGTGCACCACTAGTTGCGTTCAGCTTACTGGTTATTCATTTTAGGTCGGAGAACATTTTTTATGCTGGACGAACTTAGTGGCATCAAAAAAACCTAACCCCCCCAGACCGTCGGCTCTGGTACAGTAGGTATCCCCCCTCTCCGAGCCCGGTACAGTATGTATCCCCCCAAGAGTACCTCCAACTAGGGTTAGAGAGATGTCGGGTGTCGGGTGCCAAAAAAGTGTAGGTGTCGGGTGTAAGAGTACCTCCCAAAAGACCCGACACCCGACACTTACGGTTCAAAACATCAGTTTTGCTGAGAGAAGAATTTTGAGAGAAAATTTTCTTCGAACCAAATGGTTCAGAAGACGCTGGTGTTTATTCGTGTAAAATACTTGAGTTCAGTAACTTGAGCCAAAAAATTGTAGGAACGATACAAACGAGCAAAAATTTGCCTGTTTTTGATCCAAAAACAGGTGTCGGGTTTTTTCAAAAACTAGATGTCGGGTGTCAGATTTTTTTTCAACTGTCGGGTGTCGGCTTTTTTTTCTCAGATGTCGGGTGTCGGGTACTTCCAGATGTCGGGTGTCGGGTACCCCCCCCCCCCCCCGACCTCTAACCCTACCTCCAACACTGGTTGATAAAATAATCGCAAACCGGATTTATTGTGAAACACACGTTCACAATGGTGCGGTTAGCTCCAACACCATAGTAGTGGAGTGGCAGGGCAATTGGGGTTTACCCCCTCTCAGTATACTGGCGGAAAAACCGGTGTTTTATATTTCGTGAAAAAAAACGGAAAAAACCGATAAAGAACCGCTGTGTGTAAGTTGTAAGAACAGGGGAAGCCCAAATAAGGTATTTTTGACACATAGTAATGGAAGCACAGACACACCACAGTGGTGCCTATGGGTACTTTGATGCTTATTGCGACTAAAATAGTTGAAACAAGCCACATTGACATCGATCGCGCTTGGCCAAAGTGTTCTGAACAAAAATATTTCCCAACTACTGTCAAAAATTGGAAAATTCAGTGAAAAAAGACTGATGTTTCGCCGAGCCTGAGGCCTTTTCGGTTTTTTTCACGTCTCAGATGGACCGGTTTTTTCCCGCAAATTGGTAAATTCCGTAACGCGACAAATCTGACGCGAACGTGACAGCGACGACAACAACAACATCAACAACAACTGCACCACCGAAAATGCGGGGCGGCAACCTACCTACTGTACCGGCCGAGCTAGGGGGGACAAAAATTTTTAGGTCTAAATGATGATGAAACTGTACTCGAAAACGCTAATTTCGCGCGTAGCGCGCGATTTTTCGCCTACTTGGAGTCCAACCTACCTACCTTTGCCTACTGTACCTAGGGCCCCCCACCCCCACCCCACCCCCCTCCTACACCAGTGGGGGGGCGTTGGGGGTTAGGTTTTTGGGTGAAAATTTTTTTATGTGTTTGCTATGTGTGGAATCGTGTGAAATCGTAGTGAATACCTACTGTACTGGGGGCAGTGTGGTGGCAGGCCAATCCACTGGGGGAAGGTTTCAAAGTTACTCGAGATACTCCCCCGGAGACTACCCAACCCAAGATGGTCCGTCAAAAGGCGAAAAAGGCCGTTTTTTGCACGCAATTTTACTGCAAAATTGGCCTAAAAACAGGTACTTTTTGACATTTTGGCCGAAAATTGGCCTAAAATGACCAATCTTGGGTGTGCGCGGAGCGCGCGATTTTTGGGGGTTCCGAGGTCGAAAAACACCTATTTTTGTCTTTGAAAACCTTAAATCTACTTACTCTAGATACCTTTTGGGGTCGGCTCGAGATCCCTTGCGGGTCCGGACTAGGCATGGGCACAATACCCAATACCCATACCCAATACCTAAAATAAAAAATCTCGGATACCCAGGGGGGTGTTCAAAAAAGTCAATTTTTTAAGAGGAAAATCGAGCAAAATCGATGTTGAAAGTGCAAAAAACGGTCTTTTTGGGGGTTATGCTTGCGCTAGCAAGCGATTTTGAGCATTTTGGAGGTAAAAATGGGCGATTTTTACGGTTTTCGGAAAATTTTTAGGGTAGGTAGGATACCCTTGGACAAAAGTCAGGATACCGGATACCCCTGGGTGAAAAAATCAAGATACCGGATACCGGATACTAGGGGGGTAACCCCCTTCCCCCCCCAACGACACCACTGTTTTAGGCCTAAAAATGCCTATTTTGGGCAAAAATTGAGGCGGTTAGCGTACCTGGCGCGGCGGTTAGTGTAGTAGTGTACCTTGGTCCAGGCCAGGGTAGTACTTGGGGGGTGGGGTCCCCCCCCCCAAATTCATCTATCTATCGTCAACACTTTTTGATTTCATCTATCTATCGTCAACACTTATGGGCAAATCTATCTATCGTCAACAAATTCTGGGAACAATCTATCTATCGTCAACACATTTCGACCCCAAAATGGGTATTTTTGCCTCAAAATGGCTCAAAATCGGTATTTTTTGTCCAAAATAGGCAAAAATCGCGCGCTACGCGCGGATTTAGTACATCTATATACATTTTCATTAATATTTACACATTATTACCAACTTAATGCACTATACTATACCTTGATTTTTGGCGACCCCCCCCACCAGGGTAGTACTTGGGGGGGGGGGTGGGGGGACCCCCCCAAATTCATCTATCTATCGTCAACACTTTTTGATTTCATCTATCTATCGTCAACACTTATGGGCAAATCTATCTATCGTCAACAAATTCTGGGAACAATCTATCTATCGTCAACACATTTCGACCACAAAATGGGTATTTTTGCCTCAAAATGGCTCAAAATCGGTATTTTTGTCCCAAATAGGCAAAAAATCGCGCGCTACGCGCGGATTTACTACATCTAAGTGCATTTTCATTAATATTTACACATTATTACCCACTTAGTACACTATAACTATACCTTGATTTTTGGCGACCCCCCCCCACCATCTATCTATCGTCAACAAGTTTGGGTCGACCCCCCCCAGATTTCGGACTTGGGTCATCTATCTATCGTCAACACATTTCGGGTCCCAATCTATCTATCGTCAACACCCTGACCAAGTACTACACTGGCCCCCACCATCTATCTATCGTCAACAACAGAGGTCGCAATCGGGCCGGCCCGACCTCGGGCCGGGCCGGGCCGGGCCGCGATTTTGGGCTTTTGGCTCGGGCCGGGCCGGGCCGGGCCGGAGATTTGGAGGGTCGGGCCGGGCCGGGCCGGGCACCCCGGCCCGAAGCTTCTGAAGTGACTTATTTTACTGAAAAAGTAGGGATTTTTTTTGTCAAAAATACTAAAATTTCTGACGGATTCGGCAAGCAAGTGATCAGTATTGTCTCTATCTGACGACCATTTCATGGAAAACAATGTATTTTCAACCAGTGGTGTAGCTACCCAGGCGGGGCGGCAACCTACGGTACCACTAAAAATGTGGGACGGCAACCTACCTACTGTACCGGCCGGGCTAAGGGGGAACATTGAAATTTTGAAGAAAATGTGCTCTAAAACGCTAATTTCGCGCGTAGCGCGGCGATTTATCGCCTATTTGGAGTGAAAAGTACCGATTTTATATACCATTTTGAGCCAAAAATCGCAACTTACTGTACTAGCCGCCGGGCGGCGACCTACCTAGTGTTAGTGTACCAGGATGGAGCGTCAACCTACCTACCTATTGTACCTAGGGGGTACCCCCACCCCCTGCAACACCATTGTTTTCAACCAAAAAAATAGGTTCAAAAAAATCGCAAAAATTATGACAAAAATTGGGTTAAAATCTGAGCCAAAAAATTCGGGCCGGGCCGGGCCGGGCCGGGCCGGAGATTTGGGGGTTCGGGCCGGGCCGGGCCGGAGATTTGGGGGTACGGGTCGGGCCGGGCCGGGCCGGGCCGGAGATTTGGGGGCTCGGGCCGGGCCGGGCCGGCCAAACCCGGCCCGATTGCGACCTCTGGTCAACAAGTTTGGGTCGACCCCCCCAGATTTCGGACTTGGGTCATCTATCTATCGTCAACACATTTCGGGTCCCAATCTATCTATCGTCAACACCCTGACCAAATACTACACTGCCTTGGTCGCGGCGGTTAGTGTACCTTAGGGGCCCCCTCCCCCCCAGGAACTACACTGTTGGGTATTGGGTGGGTCTGCTCAGCTGGTATTGGGTATTGAGTATTGGGTATTGGGTCAGAGGCAGAGGTCGCAATCGGGCCGGGTTTGGCCGGCCCGGCCCGGCCCGAGCCCCCAAATCTCCGGCCCGGCCCGGCCCGAACCCCCAAATCTCCGGCCCGGCCCGGCCCGGCCCGAATTTTTGGCTCAGATTTTAACCCAATTTTTGTCATAAATTTTGCGATTTTTGAATCAATGTTTTTGTTGAAATTTCATTGTTTTCCATGAAAAAGTCGCCAGATAGACAATACCAATGGTGTGGCTGGGGGGTCCCCCCTAGGTACAGTAGGTAGATGACGCGCCATCCTGGTACAGTAGGTAGACCGCCGCCCCCCGGCTGGTACAGTAGGTTGCTATTGTTGGCTCGAAATGGTATACCGTAAAAACCTAAATAGAAGGGGGGCTCTATTAATTCACTGACCCCATTTTGGGGGGGCTCTATTACGCGGGGGGCTGTATTTAGGCTTTTTACGGTAAAATCCATATTTTTCATTCCAAATAATCGAAAAATTTTGAGGGTTTTAGAGTACATTTTCATCTAAACTTGGACATAAAAAATTTTGTTCCCCTCTAGCTCGGCCGGTCGGTACAGTAGGTAGGTTGATTTCAGGCCTTTCTGGTGGTACAGTAGGTTGATTGCACGCCTGGGTAGCCACACGACTGGACAATACTGATCACTTACTTGCTGAATCCGTCTGAAATTTTAGTATTTTGGATTTAAAAAAACCCTACTTTTTCAGTAAAATACCGTAAAAACCTAAATACAGCCCCCCCCCCGGAATAGAGCCCCCCCCCGTAATACAGCCCCCCCAAAAAGGGGTCAGTGAATTAATAGAGGCCCCCCCGGAATAGAGCCCCCCCAAGTAACATCCCCTATACTGTAGTGTATTAAGGCTTGATAGTGGTGTACAGGTACATTTATGCACGTTTGTTGTTCGTTCAGAGCACATAATACGCCTCCTATTGACGAATAGACACGAATAAATGCGATTACAAGCGAAAAAACATCCTTTCAAACCCCTTTTTAGGGGTTTTTGGGGGTATTTCTGGGAACAATTTTTCAGGTTCGGGTCAGTGAATTAATAGAGGCCCCCCCCGGAATAGAGCCCCCCGTAATAGAGCCCCCCAAAATGGGGTCAGTGAGTTAATAGAGCCCCCCTTCTATTTAGGTTTTTACGGTAAGTCACTTCAGAAGCTTCGGGCCGGGGTGCCCGGCCCGGCCCGACCCTCCAAATCTCCGGCCCGGCCCGGCCCGGCCCGAGCCAAAAGCCCAAAATCGCGGCCCGGCCCGGCCCGGCTCGGCCCGGGCCGGCCCGATTGCGACCTCTGGTCAGAGGCCAGGTATTGGGTATTGGGTGGGCCTAAAAATCGGTATTGTGCCCATGCCTAGTCCGGAAGGACCCAGGAACTACACTGGACTGGGCCGGGCCGGGACGGAGATTTGGGGGCTCGGGCCGGGCCGGCCAAACCCGGCCAGCCCGACTGCGACCAGGAATCTGGATCAGAGGTCGCAATCGGGCCGGGCCGCGATTTTGGGCTTTTGGCTCGGGCCGGGCCGGAGATTTGGAGGGTCGGGCCGGGCCGGGCACCCATGAAGCTTCTGAAGTGACTTATTTTACTGAAAAAGTAGGGATTTTTTTGTCAAAAATACTAAAATTTCTGACGGATTCGGCAAGTAAGTGATCAGTCAGTACAGTACAATTGTCTATCTGACAACTTTTTCATGGAAAACAATCAATTTTCAACCAAAAAAATAGGTTCAAAAAATTGCAAAAAATTATGACAAAAATTGGGTTAAAATCTGCGCCAAAAATTCGGGCCGGGCCGGCCAAATCCGGCCCGATTGCGTGCGACCTCTGATCTGGATTTGTCGCTCGTCCGATCTTTAAATCGTATATCGTAGGATCTCTTTGTTTCGTTTTTAAGGATGTGCGGAGGATGATCCGGTTTCTAACCCTCTGTAGCGTTGGGCGACCATCTTGAATTTGATTAATAATTTTTTAAGTCGAAGTACTTGTCGACGTTCCCAATATTCTCATAATTCACATTCTTCAATTTCCATATTTGGGAATACTGCATAAAATATTGATATTGACGGCAAGTAACGAGCTAATTTTTTGCAACCCAATTTTCAAATTTTATCTGCACGCTTTCGCAAAGACCTTTACACAAGATCCGGAGAAACCCTAAAAAAGTGAACATGAGTATTAATAAACGAAAATGTGAACATGACGAACAAACGACAAAGAAAACGTACCGGCGAGATTCAACCAACCAAACTACTGGAAATGAAGAGAACAAACGTAACGAGCAATAAAGTCGGCAACGGATGACGGAATATAGATGATTATCTGAAAAGCAGCAACCCAGTGACTGAGGAGATCAGTCAACGACGGCTGAGAATTTTGTTGAAATATGGCGAGAAACTACGTCTCGACCACGTGAGTTTAGTTTAGATTTAAAGGCCGCAATTGAGGCAGCAGAGACGACGCCCTCTGGTAGCCTGTTCCAGAGGTCCACGACACGATAGGCCCAGTATCCGGACAAGTCTGCACCCGCGCCATGGACTCGACACAAACTGTGGGAGTGCCCTCGGGTTGGGCGGCCGGTGTCACGAGATGGAAAGAAGGATTCCTTGGTTACCCCAGGTATGAGACCATGAACGACTTTGTACACGAGCACAAGATCGTTCACGGTCCGGCGATAAATTAGGGGGTCTAAATTTAGGGCATGCAAACGCTGTTGGTAAGACAGTGTCTGCATGCCAGGTAAATAGTAGGTGAACCGACGTTGAATTTTTTCAACGTTTTTAGCTAAAGTGACATTTTGAGGGGACCAAATGGACATGGAAAATTCCAGTAAAGGGCGGACATAGGCCAAATAAAGTTTTCGGAGGAAGTCGCGATTTCGACTGTGAAAGTTTCGGCGGATGGTCTTCTCCATTCTGCTGGCGTCAGCCACAATTTTACCAATATGTGACTCAAACTTTAAGTTTTGTTGGTCTATTAAGACACCCAAGTCCCGGACATGGGGTGGTGAAATAATTTGCTCATTCCCACAAAAATAGACAGGGGGGACTTGGGGGCGATTCCCAAGCCTTACTGTTACGCTCTTATGGCTGGCAAGAGCCATGCCATTTGCAGAGAGCCAACTAATGACCGCATTTATGTCACCCTGGAGGATTTTGTGGTCTGCAGCACTACGGATTTCCCTGTAAATTTTGATATCATCAGCGTAGAGATACAGATAGGTACCTGGATGTACTACACTGACAACATCATTTATGTAGATGAGAAAAAGGGTCGGGCCGAGAACACTGCCCTGGGCGACCCCGGAGGTGACCGGAATCCACCCAGAGACTGCGTCCCCGACCCGAACCCGCTGTGACCGCCCATTTAGGTATGAAGATACCCAAATGAGTAAATGGCGGGGGAAACCGTAGTGCTGCAGTTTTTGCAGCAGCGCAGAGTGGGGGACAGTGTCGAAAGCCTTTTGGCTGTCTAGGTAAATGATGTCCACTGCGTTCCCACGCTCCAACGCTGCTGTCCAGTGCGACATGCAGCACAATAGCTGAGCCTCTACAGAGCGACCAGGGATGAAACCGAATTGGGAGGGAGATAATAAATTATGTTTTTGAAGATGGGCCATGACCTTTGAATTGACAAAGGTCTCCAAAAGTTTGCAGGAGGAGGATGTAAGAGAAATGGGGCGATATTTAGTGACATTTTTTGGGAATTTTTCCTTGGGGATCGGGATCACGTCGGCCAACCTGAAGTCATCAGGAACAACTCCGGTGTGGAGAATTTGGTTAAAAAGGAAAGAGTATTGGTCCACAAGGGTGATGCCCAACTTTTTCAAGAAGGCCGAAGGGATCCCGTCAGGACCGGGGGTAGTTTTGGCTGGTAATTTTCGAAAAAATTGAAGGAGAATGGGGGGTGAGCAGACTATTTCCTCCATGTCCGGGACGGGATGAGCTGCACACAGAGGGGTTGTGCCTGCAATTCCGAAGTTGGAATTGAAGACCGAGGCAAAATATTTGTTGAAGGCGATGGCCTTGCCCTTGTCCTCCGTGTGCAGCACACCATCGGTGTCAGTTACATCAGGAAGATCAGTTCGAGGGCTGATTTTTCGTCTGATGTAACTCCAAAACTTTTTTGGGCTTGGATTCGTGACCAACGACTGTTCCCGCCCGCCTATTCCTAAATTTGAATTTGAATTTGAATTTTCATCGAGGTCAACATCAACAAACTTGATTACTTAAGTACTAAAACTAAAGCTAGCTTTGGTGAGGGTTCAGATGAAAATTATCGAACCATTTGGCCAATATTTTTGCTTTGGTTTCATGACAACATGTAAAAAGTGTTTCAGCGTGTTCACTGCGTCCATTTTTTGGCTAAAAACTCTTTGAAAACCAGCTCCAGTACAGTGGTATTCAATACCGAAGTAGTTCAGTAGAAACTGATTGAGTGCCTGTACTGCCAATGACTTGCCCAGGGCAAGACAGATCATGGTAATCGCACTCATGAAATTAAACTCCTCAACTCCAATCTTCAAGCGAACTCAGCTCAATATTTCATCCGATCGACGAACAAATTGAAGATGGCCGCCGCCTTGTTACCCTCGTTGTTTGGATTGTGTTGGTTGATGGAAGACTGGTTGCCACTAAAATCAGTTCATCCAGCAGAGGCTCTGGAGGAAGATTGATAGATCTGAAATTAAAACGGATCAACGAAATCCTCGCAATCAGCTTCCCCCAGGCCGTTTTCAAGGAAGAATGGCCTAAGTTTACGCCTGAGCCAACACTCAAGCCAAATATGTGCGCAAACGTGAGCATAAGTCTAATTATATGGAAAGCTATTGCTAATAGAAATTATCCTTCAAAAAAGGCAGAAGAAAGACCGAAGAAAAGTAGAAGTCCAATTAGAAAAACCGGAGAAACGTAGGCAAAATCCATACAAGTGTTATACAAGTGTGCTGAAAAGCAGAATCCATAAATAACTAGAGTGTAATCGACGATTAACATAAATGAGCCCATGTTGTCAGTGTGGTGGCAGGCCAATCGACCCAAGATACCCTAGGGGGGGGAAGGTTTCGGACTTACTCGAGATACCCCCCAGAGGCTACCCAAGATACCCCTATGGTCCGTCAAAAGGCGAAAAAAGGCCGTTTTTTGCATGCAATTTTACTGCAAAATTGGCCTAAAAATGGGTACTTTTTGACATTTTTGCCGAAAATTGGCCTAAAATGACTATTTTTGGGTGTTTGCGCGCGCAGCGCGCGATTTTTAGGGGTTGCGAGGTCGAAAAACACCTATTTTTGCCTTTGAAAAGCATAAATCTGCTTACTCGAGATACCCTTTGGGGTCGGCTCGAGATAGATACCCTTCCCCCCCCATCCCCCCCTAAGGGTTGACTCGAGATAGATACCCCTTTAGGGGGGAATCCCCCCCCCCATCCCCCCCCAGCCACTACAGTGCATGTTGTTATATTTATGTTCAAGGAAACACGGAATGCAGCACCACAATGGAACCTTTTATCAACTTTCAAGCGCATATCACTTTGAATAAATCAATCACTACTATCCAAAAACTACATTTACTACTGTGTAAGTATTCAGTTTCTAATTCTACATCCAACGATACATCCCTGTACAGAAAGTGTGGTCAGTTTTGGACGAAAGTTCTGGTTTCAATCAAACAGTCATTTATATGTTAACATAATCCGCAGAACTTTGGGCAATGTTTTCTGACGTATTCCTGCAAATGCTCAGCGGTGCACGCGAGGGGTGTTCGTGCACAGTAATCGGTGTCATCGAAACATCGATCCGGCGCAACGAAACCTGACGGACTGAAGTTGCCGCTCTCATCGCGTTGCACACATGAAAATTATTTTTGCAGTTCATTTATTTTAGAACTGTGTTATTCGACTTGCAATCATTTGTGGCTCATGGAACTATTCGTGTATAACCCAATAGACAAAAGAAGGCGCGATGGGCCCCGTAAATATGTTCGATTTAGGTGCTCAGCTCCTACTACCGCTTTGTCTCAAAACATATATTGCCCACAAACCTCCATTCGTTCTCACAGACTCATCCCTGGCCATGAAATCACCGACAAACGGTCTTTGCACACATTTCTCCATGTATTCAGCGCAATCCAGCATTCGACGCGCCTTCTGCAGTTCGGTCTGTGCGGATGCGGCCACATTGCGACACAACTGACGCACTTCATCTTGGGTGCCTTCAGTGCAATCGGCCGTGCCGTCAGATAAATCGCCTGAATTTGGAAGACAAGGTGCGCATCACGATTGTTTGATTTGGAGTTGTGTTTGGCCTTGGCTTGCGCTGGCCCCGCTAAAGACGTAAACCACCACGCTGTAGCCGGCACGAGCTGCACAAAAATCCAAAAGGGTAGAAATCTGAGAAATTTTTGAAACAAACTCACGAAAGCTAGTCTTCAGTGGCGTTGGTACTCGACTAGGTATCGACCATCCAAAGATGCCAGTTGGCACCCGACCGCCAGGACGGACTAGGCCCTGGTCACGGGATGGAGTTCGTCCCGGTGACGACGGCGGACGTGGTATCTGTAGAATTTTGCACCTGTTTTTGAATAGCATCGTTATGGCACCGTCACTGTTGATTTAGTTATCATTCTGTGTAATCAGACCAGTGGGCCAGAAAAAAGCTAACAAACCCTTGATGGCGCTCTGGGTGAATTCGGCTGATGCCAAGTGTCGGGTCGGTTCGGATCGACGCGCCTCAGCGCAGCCAGTAATCGCACCCGAAGATCGGCCTCGTTCAAACTTTGTTGCAAATTTGGCAGCTGCTGATTGAAAAGTTGACCGAAAGTGGTGCCTCGAAGATTTGAGTTCATTCGCAGCAACTCGTTGTGTTGAGTATTGGAATCGGCGTGCACCCGGCTCAACAAGCACAAAGACAAAAAGTTCAGAACCCGCATGGTTTGTGGTTTTCGCAGGGCGATGTGCCTACATTATCGACAAACAAACTGGCGAAAAAACTTTCGTTCACACTTCTGCACCACTGTCTAGTTACCATTGACCATAATTTTTATTGTTGTCCGACATTCTTGAGATTCTTACCCCCATTAGCATTGTGCTCGCATGTTCATCTCATTGTTGTGCTGCTTGTGCATGTGCTGCGCACAAGTTCCACCTGCTGGAATGCACGAGCAGCTATTGTTGCATGACCACACGAGTGCGTCTCTGCGCGCACTGTCAATATTTTTTGACAAAACATGTTCACCGCAACCTGCTGACAGGGACAACTTGAAAACCAGGTGCTTTCTTGTGAAGACAAGAATAATACACGAAAGAGAAAGTCTTATCACAAACTTAATCAAATTATGCGGCGCGACGCGAAGTGTCCTTCTCAGTGGCAAACGCAAGTCCTCTCTTGCTGCTATTTCTGTCAGAAGACCATTGAACTACGAGCAGAGCGTCTGGAGAAGAAGGTGGCTGGGGATGCGTTATGTGCATATCGATCGATCGATTTCATTTTCCACCATCAGCATGAGTCAAGCATAATACGTTGCGGTATGGCCGGCGTATGGGTGCGGGTGGGCACAATACCCAATACCAACACCACCCAATACCAATACCATACCAGCTTTTTTGTATTGGTATGATATTGGATCTAATTCTGGTATTGGGTATTGGTGTTGAAGCTGGTATGGTATTGGCATTGGGTTTGCCTTGGTGTTATGTATATTGGGTCAAAACCAATTGTACCCACAATACCAATCCAGAAAAGCTCAACAGCAAAACCCGACCCAAAAGCCAATACCAGACCCAAAGCCCAATACAATACCAAGACCATCTAGATTGGAAGTCTTCCAGCCTGCGCAACGTGGAGCGCTGTGGCGTGCAAAGCAGTGTGTCTGCATGGGTATAACTGCAACTTTGAGCCGCAGCAAGAGGCGTTCCCGTAGCTCAGTTGGTAAAGCAACTGGCTGTCCAAGATTGGTGGCTTGTCGAAGGTTCGAGTTATGACCAAAATCGGTGAAACAAGCCACACTGACATCGTCCGCGCATTATCA
>JASAMV010006861.1:0-15669 GCA_030248065.1 Rhynchonema sp. JSB1_4
CAGAGGTCGCAATCGGGCCGGGTTTGGCCGGCCCGGCCCGGCCCGAGCCCCCAAATCTCCGGCCCGGCCCGGCCCGGCCCGACCCGTACCCCCAAATCTCCGGCCCGGCCCGGCCCGAACCCCCAAATCTCCGGCCCGGCCCGGCCCGAATTTTTGGCTCAGATTTTAACCCAATTTTTGTCATAATTTTTGCGATTTTTGAATCAATTTTTTTTGTTGAAATTTCAATGTTTTCCATGAAAAAGTCGCCAGATAGACAATACCAATGGTGTGGCTGGGGGGTCCCCCCCTAGGTACAGTAGGTAGATGACAGTAGGTAGGTCGCCGCCCCCCGGCTGGTACAGTAGGTTGCTATTTTTGGCTCAAAATGGTATAAAATCCATATTTTTTATTCCAAATAATCGAAAATTTTTGAGGGTTTTAGAGTACATTTTCATCTAAACTAGGACATAAAATTTTTGTTCCCCCCTAGCTCGGCCGGTCGGTACAGTAGGTAGGTTTATCGGAGCTAGCATGGTAATGCTAAGCGACATATGGTTGATTCCTTATATTGCGTGAGTTGAAAAATTTAAACTCACGCCATTTTCACAAGACTTAACTTGAGAAGCCCAAACTTGCACACAACTTGTACGGCGTGGACTTCTAGGTCCACACAAAATTTCATTCCGCTGCGTGCCCACTCGCGCGATCGCGGGCAAGATACAGTTGAAATTTTTGTAAAAACGTTCTTTCCCTTTTTTTTCCACAAAAGAGTAGTCAGGGCCCAGACGTTACTGAACACCAGAAATGTTAATATCGCATATAGGGTTTTCGCACACGAGAAACACGATGGTGCTATCGCTGACTTCGTAACTCCACGACTGAGACCGGTTCCAGACCATGACCACGACTTTTTGTATGTAAAGTGTGCTTCCCGAAGTAAAATTTCGCCGAAAAGTTGGGTTACCAGAACTATTAAAGTTGTTTATGTGGTTTTCGCACTCGAGAAACACGGTGGTGCTATCGCCGAGTTCGTAACTTTTAGTATGAACGGTTCCAGACCATGACTTTTTGTACAGAAAGTATGGTTCTAAAGCCAAAATCAGCGGTTATATGTGTTTTTAATCGTTGTTACGTCAAACATATATTAATTCCAATTGGTTAAATGTTTTTCAGCTCAAAAAGAGCCATAATGGACGCTCAGACACACACAACAATGCATTAGTGCACGCTACGCAGTTGCCTGATTGATAAAGCGCACAATGTATTACCCACAACACACAGCCAGCCAGCCAGCACACACACACAGGCAGGCAGCCAGCACACACACACACAGGCAGCCAGCACAACAGGCAATGCAGCAATGCACGCGTAGTTACATATGTAGTAAAGCTTGTGAAGGAGATTGGCGAAGCGATGTCCGAGCGGTATAACGCGCAGCACTGAAGATGAAAGGCCGCGGGTTCAAACATTCACGCGCGCAGCTAACTTTGTTTTATCTTACTAACTTTTAATGAATTCTGGGTAACATTTTTCAGTTTTTTTCGTGTTTTTATTTGAGATTAATTATTAAGCACAGGTGCGGTTCGCAGTTTATGCGCTGTGATGTCATTCATGATAAAATACCCACAAGATATCAACTTGTTAATTAAAATTGCTGTTGCTCTCTAACATTCGAAGCTTTTTCCGCATGTATAATTTGACTTTCGTGGGAAAGTTAAATAGTAGTTTTTACGTAACATTGAATCCAAGATCAGATGCAGCGGCCAACACCAAAGCAATCTGGAGACTGATGTTTGACACTTATTTCGTTGCTGAAGCTGAAGGGACAGGTTGCATGGAAGTTCATTGCACAGCTTTGCTTGGTACTAAACCAACAAGTGCCATTCTCTGAGACGATGCGCAATCAGTGCGCTATAAATGATGGTACCTAGGGTGTCAAATACATACCTGGCGGTAAATTAAAAAAAATAAATAACTTGACAAGTTACCATGTTCCTCAAAAGCATGGACATGCGCGTGGGGCACTGCGTTGGTTTTGTTTCAGTGGTGGGTGAAGACGCAGACACAAGCGTGTCTCCATTGTTAGAACCCCATAGTGAAATCGAAACACAAAATTGGCCTTATGTCACGATAACCACCGACTCATATATCCTGCCAAAAAGTACAGCATCCTTAAACTAACCCCCACACCTCATTGCGCTCATGTGCGTTGATTACTTGAGAAAAGTCTGATGGTCGACATTTTCTTAGTTAGAACCATTGCTTGCCGGAACTGAAAACTTTCTGTGGCTGATTTATCCCGGGTTCTCTGTTTGGCGCTTGCGCGATATAAAAGAACGACACAAGAAAGAAAAATGCCCCAAGGGGCATAAAAGAAATATGGTTCCCTGGCTGACTGGCATAAAAGAACGATACTAGCTTGCACCACTTTGCTGATGTTTCATTAGGCACTGGAATAAACGTAAGTGTGTTCTGAGCTGTTTGATACCGAAACAGTAGACATTGAACCATATTCCCGGCGCGAACTCTTTTGAATCAACACCCAGCCGATATCGAAACTTTCGTGCAAACCCACATATTTAGGCAACTGTTTCTTCTTTTCAACCTCACGACGGTAACTGTGCAGTCTTCGGCTGCGCACGATGGTTCAACAAGGAGAGAAATAAAGAGAATATTGCAATCTTTCAATATCTCCGTGCCCTGTGTCTCTGGTGGCAAGACAGCACGCGCCGGGAATATGGTTCAATGTCTACTGTTTCGGTATCAAACAGCTCAGAACACACTTACGTTTATTCCAGTGCCTAATGAAACATCAGCAAAGTGGTGCAAGCTAGTATCGTTCTTTTATGCCAGTCAGCCAGGGAACCATATTTCTTTTATGCCCCTTGGGGCATTTTTCTTTCTTGTACCCCCCCCCCATCTTCACTTGAACTTGTGTCTGAGAGTCCTTGGTCTGTCGAAACTTTAACGTTTTTGGTACTGCAAGCTAGAAAAGGTTAGACATTTTCAAAGCTAAAATTACACAATGGAACGAGTTTGTGCTGCCAAGGCGTCCAAATATGGGATTCCCAACTCAGTCACACAGTCTCGTCTACGGCATTGCTCTCAAGATTTTTCAAGACGGGGCGGGACACGAGACACGGGCTCTTGAAAAAAAGAGGTCGGGACGGGACAAGGAACAGGGCTTGACCGACAGTTCCGGCGGGCCACGATATAAAACAAGAAATTTCTGGTATCGTTCTGCGGAAAATTTGGCGCTGTCCCATTTTAGCTACTGTCGGAGAGGGATCAAAAGGCCATTCTACAAAGCTTCATTTACGAGCACATATCCAGATCATAGCCCCAGACACCAAGTGGACATTTCTGTGAGCTCAGAGCAAGAAGACAGTCGAATGTAAATGTTGCGTCGAACAATGGCGTTGTGTCACCCAGATATCTGGTCCATGTTTGATAGCTTTGTTACACTTACCTAACGGCGACCCAGATTAGCATTGTACGTGTCATTCTAGAACATATAGAATCGTATCATAACAGAAGCCAAATGGAAATTTAGGTGAGCTGTCTAGACCAACAAGAGAGTTAGATGTGAATGTTGGGGCTGGGGTTACGGTATGTACCCTTTCAGATTTCGTTCCAGATATCAAAAGATTTATTTATCTTCACACTCGCATATTGCCCGATGGAAACCAAAACTTGTGTGACGATTGATTGATTTGAGTTTGCTCACGCGGGACAAAATGGAGCACACAGTACAACACGAGATTGCATAAAGCAAGAAAACGAGAGTTGCTTGATAACTGAATTAAACTTGCAGAAACAGTGAAATGAAGAACTAACCATTAAAAAAACGATGCAAAAAATGCACACGCGACTGATGTCGGTGATCGTCATAATATTTGTGGAATGTTGGCAGAGCACCACATTTGACTCGGAATAATGTTTTGGACAGTTCTTGGATACACAAAAGGGAACACCACGCATTAAATGTGGTCGCGCGCAATCAACAGTTCTTTGTCTTGGGGTGGAATTTTCGAAACGGTGTAAAGGTCAGTTGGGTGTAAAGGTCGGTGTAAAGTTCGGTCGAAAGCTCGGTCGGCGTAGCTCGGTGTAAACGTGAAACATTGCCTGTTATTAACGTGGAATGTTTCAAGTTTACACCGAGGTCTATCACGCTGGGCTGTCGACCGAGCTTTCCACCGACCTTTACACCCAACTGACCTTTACACCGTTTCGAAAATATCACCCAATGTCCCACATGTCATTTGACGAGATCCATGCGACAATAGCAATCAACCGCCAAACGCAGTCGACAAGCAAACACGAATAGGTACATGCAGTGCCCACAGATGTTTCAACTCCAGTCCGGCTGGTTGCACCGTAACATCTACATGCCTAAATGTGCATCGCAGACAATTTGCTTGGTCGTTCATCATTTGCAATTCATTCTAGTGTGAAATTTCTGTATTTCTGCGTGCGGTTCATCTGCTTTACCAAGGGGTAAAACTTTGGAACAAACTTCACGCGCCCTTTTTGCACCGCTGCGAAGCGCGAAGCGAAACGACCCAAAAATCTGAGCTACAGTATGTAAGCTTTGCATTTTTCATTGCTTTGTTACTGCCGAGTTACAGCGTAGCATGTGGTGGCTGTGTGCGACCGAAACCAACTTCAACTATGTGTGTCACTCGTTACCAAATACTCAAACCGTAACCACAGTAAGCAAATGAAAAGGTTTTTGAACTTTGTCCAGAGCAAGAGCAGACAGTCAAAAATTTATGTGTGTTTCGTTGAACAGCCGTGTTGCTTTGGTGGTTGCTCAGATTTCTCACCTGACATTGCAGCTCATCATGTTTGATTGCCTTCCTACACCCAAGTAGCATTCCGTGTGTTTATGGTATCTACTGAAGCATTAAACGGAGCCCTCCGAGGGCTCTTTTCTGAAAAGGTTCGATTTCCAACAATCGACCAAAGAAAGCAAAGGTTTCCTTCAGAAAACAGACCAAAACCAAGTCACTTTCGCCAAATTTTTCAGTGTTGAAGCTGGTCAAGGATCGAATTACGTGCTTTGAAATGCACACACGGCAACTGTGATAACATAACGTTGGCGATGGATTTCCAGAAATATCAAGAACGCGCCCAAAACCCTAAGGAATCTATCCGGGGCTCCATTTTGATAAAATGGTTGAAGCAAAAAGGTGGCTTTTCCACCATTTTCGAATGCTAAATCGCCGTCCATAATGGTTGAACATGCATTTGTTGAGGCTCCATGTACTGTATATGGCTGCGATTAGATAAATGCAGAATGGCAAATTTTTGCATTCCGCGTTCATCTGCTCACCTTTGCGGAATTTTGAATTTCTGCAAGTAAATTTATGCTTTTGGTCAAACATTTCTGTTGCTCTTTGCGTTAACACGCTACATCTTAAGTCAGCACGCTGGAAGTTGTCATCGTCACCCCAGCACGCACCATTCCGCAAAGGTGAGCAGATAAACGCGGAATGCGGAATGCAGAAAATTCACCAGTCCGCATTTATCGGAAATTGATGAGCAGATAAATGCGGACTGGTAATTTTTTTGCATTCCGCATTTATCTGCTCATCAATTTCCGCATTCCGCATTTATTTATTCGATCCAAGAACATTTTGCCGTTTGTTGTGATGTGATATCCAAACTTATATGTATACAGAGCAACTTACAATAACAGTATTTCAAAAGTTGACTTTCTCGCAAAAAATGAGCGGCAGAAAAACTGTGATTTCGAAGAGCAATGTACAGGTCCAAGGAGAAACGCACTAAAGTCACCTGTGGCTTGCCTGACCTTGCGTGTGCTTGTCTATTTTCATGCGCTGCCAATGCTAAAGTGCATATGCTCCACTGTAGTGGCTCACTTGCTTGCTTCTGCGGTTGACGCCCCTATCATGTGCTTTTAGCTGCCTTGCCCGTGGCAAGCGTGTGGTACCCATGTGCGGTGCATTTCGGGGCACACAGCGCTCTGACATAAACCACCAGCTAATGTTTGACCACGCAGGAGACATTGAGCTGAACCACTGCGGCTTATTTTCTTTCGCCGCTGACTTGGAAACGTTCCTGGGGTTTATTGAATTCAGTGTTAGGATAGTGGTTCCTCAGCAAGGTTTTTCGTAAGAAAAAGTTATCATGGCTAGTTTTTTCGCTCGGTTTCCAGAAACGACCTTCAGTTCTAATGGCATTCCTTCGGTCGTTGAACTCAACGCTAAATAAAGCTTCGAAATACATAATTATGCCGTGAAATCTGAACATCCATGCACGAATGTGTGAAATTCGGCGCAATGCGGGCACCGAAACGCCTCGCACAAACATATCTAATAAACCCGGTAAGTTTTGTTTTGTGCAAACTCAACTGGGGACTGTCAGCTTCAAAAAGACAGACCATCTTTGGGCCGTGCATTTTCGGAACTTGTTCACGCAAACCGGTTTTGACCGAAACAACGTACAGTATAATTGAAATGTGGTCAACCCAGACTGTAAACTAAAGTCGTCAATTCAGTCATCCCTAAATAAGCGTGAGAGATAATACATATGGCACTCGGCGTGAGTTGGCGACATTAGCCGACTATCTAAGTTGACCACTTGATGAATATTACAAGCCGAGGCAACCCGGCCAGCTCCCATTTCCCCGTGATAGGTTGTTATGCTAACTCAGAACATGAGTTACACTTTGCGTGCATGCCAAACTGAGCTGGTTTCTCATACATCAACCTGCACGATGCTAATCAAGTTGTTTTTCTCTTCCGTTTGATATTACTGTATAATTTTGCATGAACAAGTAGTATTAGTATGTGGTAAACGCTAATCCCATTCTGATTGATTATCTTGCGTGTCAGACTCCTTGTCATCTCGCGTGCTCTCTTGTCGTAAGAAGGCGTATACTGGATTTTAGCATACTATGCATATCTGCTCATTTGAATACTGACATCTTAGCGACAGAATATTGGTTAATCCGCCCTGGCTCTCACCTTTGTAATGAGTTACAGTTGCCAGAAGAATGTTTAGCCAGGTGGCCAACCACGCCCAACAAAAAGTGACCGGAAGTTCACTCTTCTGGCCGATGCGCTTCAGCAAACGTAGGTGCGATGGTTGTGAGACATCGTCGCTCTTTGTCACACGGTCGCACGTTATGTGAATTACAAGATTTGTGGATGTTAAGAAAAGCTGGCAGCCTAAGCCAAAAGCTCGACGATGTCCCCTGACCGGGTGCGAGTCTGCTGTGCTGCCTGTGTGTGTGTGTGTGTGTGTGTGTGTGTGTGTGTGTGTGTGTGTGTGTGTGTGTGTGTGTGTGTGTGTGTGTGTGTGTGTGTGTGTGTGTGTGTGTGTGTGTGTGTGTGTGTGTGTGTGTGTGTGTGTGTGTGTGTGTGTGTGTGTGTGTGTGTGTGTGTGTGTGTGTGTGTGTGTGTGTGTGTGTGTGTGTGTGTGTGTGTGTGTGTTTTTTGATTTTTTTTTGACGAAAATTTTTTTATTAGAAAAAGTGTTGCAAACGACGTTTCAGGATAAATGAAATCGATACAACATATTTTTCAAAAATTGAAAAATTTTCGCTTCAGACCGAACTTGTGTGGTGACACCCGGTAGTATTGTGCAGATTCCATGGTCTCCGACCAGTCTGAGGTTGATGTTCACTAACGATGTTACTCTGATGTATTGTAGCATGCCGTACAACGTATTTTAATGCATCTAATGCCGTATATCTGATATACGACCATCAAAATATCGATTACAGCCCAAATCTTGCGCGTCAGATCGACTTTGCGCGCCCGGTTTTGCACCAGACCTGCATATATACATGTGTAGTAGCATGTAGTAGTACATTATCGGTGCCACATTACTATAAAAGACCAGCCCCGCGCATCCCTGTACGGATTTGGGGACAATACGGAGCGCCGCAGACGCGATTTTGGAAAAATTGTCTCGTCCACAGAAAAAAGTGCGAATTTTTTGCCTCGAAAAAGGCCATTTTTGGACATTTTAGCCCATTTTGGGCAACTTTTTTTATTAAAAAAAGCAAAATCTGAGTTTCAAAAAAAAAATTTTTTTTTAAATTTTTTTTAATTGACCACTTTTTTTTGAAACAACCCTGGTGTGTGTGTGTGCATGCTTATACACTGCGCCCCAGGTCCGGGCAGGATCGCCTATGCTTATACACTGCCTATGCTTCTACACTGCGCCCCAGGTAAAGACAGGATCGCCTATGCTTATACATTGCCCCGCAGGTAAAGGCCCTATACTACTCACGCATAGTTGGTGTCGCCGCTTGACCATCGAAAACTAACAAACGCAGTCGATTTCGTTACTTTCATTTTCAACCGCTGAAACCCCGAAATCGTACATGGATATTCTATCGGAAGTGCCGTTTCCACAATTTCCGCACAAGAGCCCTTGCTACGACCGGCGCCTGCGAAAATTTCTGCGGCGCTACTTGTACACATACATACCTAGTACATGTATCCCGTTATTTATGCACTCCAATCAAGGCCAACTTGTGTCCTGTTTTTCTTTTGTGAATAATAACGCTGTTTCCTCATTTTGCCATTATTCTTCGGAACAGCTCTACCGTGCAGCTACATCGTAATGCCGTAAACTACAAAGAGCGATATCAAATTTGGTGATCGGATCGGACGAATCTCGGTCACGTGAGATTTTTGCATTTATGATAAATTAAAAGAGATGCCATTAATTTCGACCAGCGTAAAAGTGTGTTCCAGTTTAGGTCTGGATACAAGTTTTAAAGGTGAACAAATTAGTTTTGCCGTTAAATTTCAAAATGTGATCAATTGAAAGGTAGCACGTGGTCAACGTGCAGGTCCGAGCCGATCGCCAAGTTTGTGTGGCTCAAAAATGATGGTTTGCTCGAAAGTGCCGGTATGAAAAAAACACCAGAATTTGGACGGCCAATAGTCCGCGCACAACTTATATGAACGGAAATACGCATGGCCCACTTACTGTCATGTCCGCTCTGGTCTATTTTGTCTGGTAGCATTCCAGTTTTACATGATGCTTGCGTCACAAATCAGGCCAATATTTATCCGTCTCTTATCATCTGCATGTACTACATATGTAGTTCCCGCCGGGAATACTGTTTTGGTTGGTTGGACAAAAAGTATAGTGGCGTGGTGCGCCTTGTGCGTGTATAAGCCAGCTCGCAAGATATAACCCTTTATCATGGGTTTGTGCCTTGCACAACAGAAGATACTACATACACACATGTACATACGTGCTTACTATGTGGTCAACGTACATCGTCAACACTGGTCATTAACGCAGCCGAATGTCGCGTAGTGGTGTACTTTTCATCTAAGCTCAGGGCTGCTTTGGCCAAGTGCGTTAACTACCAACGTTGACGATTTGTGTTGACGACCAGACAATTAGCCGATAGATAGGCACGAACAAGAGACTTTCAAGTCCTGTGGAAAGTGGAAACAAGACGCATATCTCTCAGATTGATAGCGTCCATAAACCTGATTGCATTGAAACAGAAAAGGTTTGTTATTGAAGTATACAAGTGTACACTGGCAAAACATTGCATCGTTGAGCTTCCTTTCCCGGCATACATGGAGCAATTGTCACTTTTGTCGAAGGAACCATCCACCTTGATTCCCTGTTGACACAAAACGAATGGGTTTCCTCTGCGCCGTTTGTCTCCAGAAAGAGGACGGAAACGCCAGAAAGGGCCCAAGGAAGGCACCGCTTAGGGCCAAATAAGGAAGTTCTATCAACACGCTCTCAATACACATTGTGATATATTTCATATCCTTGTGCTGTGGGGATTATTTAGGATATTATCTCTTTTGAAATCCGAAGTGAATCTCTAATAAAGCTACGGGGAACTTATTTGGCATTCTCCAGTGGTTGTTGTGTACATATGTATGTACATTTTCCATTTAAAATGGGCGCGCGCGCAACCGTATCCTTAATTTGAGCGCGCAAGCGCGATGAAAAGCTATTTCGTTTTTGGAGAAGAAGAAGAAGGAGAAGAATGATTGCCTTGCTATATGGTAAACTTTTCTGGGAAGTCAAACTAATCGAATTTCGTTTCTCCTTGGAATTACGCCGGTGTAGAACCGAAATGAATGGCTTTGTTAGGGTTCAAACGAGATCACAAGTTCGGGACCGGGATCGAGACCAAGCCCATAAATTTTCGGGATCGAGATCGGATCAAATATTTTTAGCCACAAAGAATTTTTTTGTGCGACTATTATTTCAAATTTAGTCACATGAACTGAGTTGAAAGTCCATTCAAGAGGAGGAAATTGACTTGAAACGACACGATTTTGAGTCAAAATGTGTAATCTCACTAAAAAATAAGCAGTTTTGATTGCAAAATAACGAAAAGTACAGTATGTGAACGGAAAACTTCTTCTGATCCCGAAAAACTTCGGGATCGGGATTAGAATTCGGGACCCTCATCGGGATTTATTTTGAAATTTTCTTGATATCCAAGGCCCGTCCGGTTCCCGAACCTCGGAATCGATATTGGGATCCCGTTGGAACCCTACTCTCCAGAAAGTCCTATCACAGAAATCAATTTAAATTCCATTTGAGTTCATTGCTTCGTTTTAAACGCGGGCCTATGATTGTGAATGGTTCTGCTCAGTTGCAAGATGCTGGTGAAGTCCGGGCCTTTCCAACTTTCCGTTTGGCGTTCCCATTTTGGAGTTTATTCTAATACTAACTTATGTATCTGTCAATTCTCATTTCGTCTTCTAAAACACACGAATCTCACAATTTATGCTTTTGGCAAATTGTTCAGTCGTCCACGCAAATCGTCAACTTTGGACGTCAACGCAAGCAGTCCTGCATGAGCGCAAGAAATACAGTACATGCCCACAAAGCACAAGGGCTGAGTTGACGGCAATAGTTGCCCATGTGCCGTGACGACTTGAATATAAGGCCGAATTTTTTGACAATTCCACTCACCGCATTATTACAGCCCAACAATGCTCTAATACCATAAGACGCAGCAAAGCAAAACACACATCTGCCATTATGTGTTGAGAGAAATGTCATTATTCCAAAAATGTGTCCCACCAAGCAGATTGCGCGCCCTTCAGAGATACCCAGCCATCTAAACATAACATCTTGGCGCATCAAACCCGGCCAGTAAGAATGCCTCTTCTCGCTCGTGTCTCAGAGCCGTTTTTGGTGCTGTTGGTTGCTTTGCTTCGGATGGTTGGCTTTTATCTAATTTAATCCCTTTGGGCTTCAGCTTCTATATGTTGTACAAGCATCCTCTTGAGGTTTATGTGATTTGCCAGCCCTGTGAAGCACACAACACATCTGATCAAAGCTGGGACACAAATATTTTTTTTCGCTCAATTTTTTATAATTGGTGCGCTTTGTCCATTCGCAAAAAAACCCAAGAATTGCGAAAATTATAATATACGCCTTGTTAGATCAGGCAACGTTTTGGGGCACATCACAAGCTCCATATCAAGACGTTACGATACTCGGACGCACTGTGTTTGCATGCATTTTGGCACTCCGCGCGATGGATATCATGCATGAGCTTGTTTTGGGACGATACCATTTGCGGAAAAGCGTGTGTGTTCGATTTCTTGCTTGGTTGGCCTTAGTTGTATTTGCATGCGACACAACCTAAATTTTACCTCCAGTCATATTATCAAACCTGTCTGTAAGTCACCTGAGCTGAAGCCTAATCCTGGAAGGGACCTTTTTATTTCAAACCAGCGTCGAGAAAGGACTCCAAACAAGACAACATCATTTAAGCATCTTTTCCTCAATGTCTTTATACAGCAACACACTCGTGCAGGCACGTATACAAGAGCGGGAAATAGTAAGGTTTGGACCCCAAAGGCGCCCTCCTACATACATGGCAGCGCTTGCTTGCAATGCGCCTCTGGCTGCATACTGTGTAGCTGGCGCTCGCATCAGGGTCGTATAAAAACGCAACGCCTTTTGCGCACACGCTTAGCTCTGGTTCCGGTTCCTATCGAAACAGGTGGGAACCTGAACACAATTAAACGCCACCAGCTAAACGTTGTCAGCAGTGTATATCTTAGCGCACCACAGAGTACGCGCGCGTGTCCATAGAAGCGAGGGTGCCTTGTACACATATACAAAATGTAGCTTTTCCATTGCTTAGCAGGGTTTCCCCAACATTGTACCGACGCGCACTGAGTAACGCCCAAGCATACGCAAGTGAAAAAGCGCTATCTTTTCCCGTCCCGTATCGATGTATGTATATGGTTAGACACTGTTTGGGCGCGCTTATACATATTTACGCTATCTAACAGCAAATAAGTAACTGTGTGTTCTGGCTTCGCCACAGAAATGTTTATAAACGGTACACAACAGATACATTGATGTATACATACATACGTACATACGTACGCGTTCATATTGACCTCTTTATTCGGGCGTTGTTCAGTTTCGCGGCTTTTGGGTGAAATTGTTGTTTATTGATTACATGTTTACACGAACATATACATACCATATTGTGTATTATTGGTCAAGAGTCTTTTCTCGCATTTAGCTCACTTTGTGTGATTGGATTGCGTTAAGCTGTTTGCTTTCAACGGTGAACGGGCAGTTGAGCTAAGCCGGATTGAGAACCTAGATCAAGAAAAAGAGCGGAGTCCGGAATAGCGGAACCTGAAAACCAACAGGCTTAAGCCTAAGCCTAAGCCCAACCACAAAACTAAGTGTAAGTGCAAGCGTGAGCCTGAGCCTGAGCTTGACACAAAATTCACCTGTCCATCGGAACGCAGTGAGAAAGCTGTTTTTTTAGCTCTGTTCATTTGTTGGCTCAAAACGGCGTTGTCCAATCGCCCGGCCACACCACCCTTTCAACTGATCACACTATAACGCTTATTGTTTCCATCATTTAAAATAAGTCGATATTCACAACGTAAATGTCTCTGGCTATGACCTTCTTTTCCGCAGTCTGTCTCAACATTCTGAAAATGCCTGCAGCCTTGATAATACCAATCCTGTGATTCATATCGCTTGCAGTAACATCTATAGCTTCCAAGCAAGGTCCATCTACCTACTGTATGTATACTGCTATGAATATATATGTATATAGTTGCCTATGATCACCCGGCTAATATTACAGTGGTCAACTCAAGTGGTCAAATCAGTTCGTCAACTCACAGGAGCCCCGAGTGAGCGCGAGAAATAATACCACGGCATTTCGGGGTGACTTGACGACTCTACAAATAAAGAGAGTTGACGAAGGGATTTGACCACTTGGGTTGACCACTGTAATGTAAGCCAGCTGTTGCATTATGAATGAACTCAAAATCAAACCACGTTTTGTCCTTGCACAATGGTTCGATTCTATGGTAAATAATGAAAACTTCCATACACCGACCACCATACGCTTGCGCTTTCCTTTGTATGTAAATGCTTCTTTGTAAATGTATGTATGTATTTGGTGAAAGTTTCGCGTTTCAATATTTCTCGGTTAATCTTTCAGGCACTGCTTTTCGTTTCTCTGTTTTTTTGGGACCTGGTATTGAGCATTGTTTGATGACATTTTTGTATCAGCAGTAGACAAAGTGCTGAGGAGATTAGGCCAGGAATTTTTAAGCTTTTCATGTCGTTCACATATGGGGATAAACTATTATAAGAACACTATGACTTTTGTTCTAAAGAATGTTCTAAACGTGCTTCCATCAAATGGGGTCATAACTAGTTACTGTAGTGATTCATGCCTTTTGCCGTCGTGAAACTTGCAGCTCCTCAATTTCTGAAGCCCCTTAATTTTGTTATTGCTGAAGTAAACGCAGCCAAGACAGACTAACTTCCATCGAATCATAATCGCCTCGCGGGACCGTATCTTTTTACAATAGCAGTACTCGCTTCTGTTTACCGGAGTTTTGCACTTCAGGCCACGAATAGAGCCTTGAGGCTCTAAAGTGGAAACCTTTCCACTTAAAACCCCCTTGGGCTCTTATTTTTTCTGGGCCATGAACTATAATAAATAGTAAACTTGACAAAATCGTTCAAGTCATAGTTGGTCAGTGACCAATATACCGAACTTTTCTGTTGTTTTTCGGTTGTCTTCCATGTTTAGATGAATATCATCATGGTCAGATTCAAAAATGGTATCAGAAAATGTCAAAATACTGCCCTTCGTGTCCCTGCTAGTGCTAAGTAATAATATTGAAAAACAGGTTTTCGCTAAATTCACCGAGGGTTGTAAGTGGAACGGGTTCTAGATTAATCCTCCCGGGCTCTAACAGGATTTTTCTTTTTTGTCGAAGGCCCCGTGTCTACCAATTTCTCCGCTTAGGGCCTCGGTGGCTTCAAGTGGAAAAGTCCGGTACGCCTAACTTTTGAGCAACTGAATTCCGGAAGCGTGAACTGCACAAATATGACAATAAATTATATGCCACCGTACACGACTATAAACATAAACAGAGATGCAACTTGACTCATTGCAGTACGCTTTTACGAGCGGTGAGCGGTTCAAAGCACCCCATTTTGCGCTCATTTTGTATAATTTCGATAGCAGTGGTCCAAAGCCCATGCGCTTTGTGGTGTGCAAATAGGTCCCCAAGGGTTGGTGTCTAAAACATCGTTGCGCATGTGCATGCAATTTCTTGGTTAAAATAACGATTCCCGCTTAGGGCAATTGTTCATAGCCGAAAAGGCTCGTGTCCCGCTGGCTGGTCATCGTATGTATTTTTCTTGCATCCATCCTTCTTCAACGAACCCGAAACGGCTTTCAGAGAACGTTTTAGTTCAGTGTACTTGGACCACCAGGAACCTCTGATAGACCCAAATGTTGCAAAAACAATATTTTGGTGTGTCGGTTACATCACGCAATACAGCGCGGACTCAAAAACGAGGACGTAGCTTTTCTCCCAAGTTTATACATCTTGATAAAAATTGTGTCCATCTAAACATCTTCTGTTTCCACGAAACATATGCAAACTGCACTGTGTGCTACTGTGCTATACTGGCAAACGGGTTGGACAACTTTGGCCCGGTGTTTCTGTCGTATTTCAGAAGCCAATAAATTTTGCCTCAACTTTGGGCAACCCAGCTTTGTTCAAGAAGAGCAACTGCTGTATACTGTATGTAGGTCAAGCTTTCCTGCTGACCATAAAACACTTTTCTTCGTTCCTATTTTGAAACGGGATTTCCGGTGGAAAAGCATTTTGGTCGAGAGACTTATCCTCCCGCTTGGTTTTACTCAATTTTTTTGAAAAAAATCCACCGACAAAAATGTTCCAAATAACGAGCCCCCCGGCACGCGCGTACCGCTTTGTTTATTGAGTTGCACGTGTGTGCCAAAGTGTCTTCCCCTTTCCATCCTTTCATTGACGTCGCAGAAGATGCACAGCCGCGTGGAAAGATCAAACTGCCGTGGTGCGCTTGTGAAAACTCATGTTTCGAGCACTCTGCTGAGTTGCTGTGCTTTACCTACTATGTATGTAGTTGAACACAGCTTTTCTTGTTTTGCGTTTTTCTTAAGCTTCACTAAACCGGCAAAAAATTCCATTTTCCGATGCTTTTATAGTGCTCACTCTTTTAACCGCAAGGACCTCAACTCCCGCTTAAATTGGGTTCATTAACTGAAGTTCGGTGAAAGCTTTGTTTTTCTGTCCAGAAAGTAGCCTACACATAGCGATCAGAACTGCGGGTTTACCTATAGATCACATAAACCCTGGTATACCCACATGTACG
>JASAMV010006865.1:0-13873 GCA_030248065.1 Rhynchonema sp. JSB1_4
GAAAAAATAAACTAGAACTAACCAAAAACGGTCCACAAAGCGCCGCATTCGGCCACGCGCAGTCCATAATGCGCAAACGGGTACACGTCGGCGTAGTTGCCCGTCACGTGCAGATCGCCGTAGAAACAAATGGGCCAGGCATTCATCGAGAACTGCCCGGGCAACAACAACAGCAACTCCCAGATTGACAGAGCGAACAGGAATCGAAAGATACGACGACGTGACGTTAGACAGATGACGGCACACAGTGCGTTCAGACACACACCCACGGCGATTGTGCACATCGTGCCTGCAATTTAGCATGTTGCAGATGGGCCACACCGGCTTCTCGGGGCCGGTTCGGACCGGGCGGGACCTCACTTGATCGGGTCCCACTTGATGGACCGGGCTCCATCTGTGCGGCGGACTAGGCTTGTACTACTCTGCCCAGCACATCGTTGGGAGGCGAAGTCTGTTGGGGTACGTGCGGATTTTGCCTTTATCTGAACCAACCACGGTTCGAATGTTTGTCAGTCCCAAACCTTCCTCGGTCCAGCGGGGGGGGGGGGGGGGGCGACGACCTGGGTTCGAACCCCAGTTGACAGACATGTATTCATTGGGTCTGAGCTTAGACCGTCGTTGGGCCTAATTAATTGGTCCATCATAACTGAATGTGGGTCAAGCTTTACCGACTTTGACGTGGGTACGCCACCTGGGTGTGCTATTATAATTTGCGAAGTCTCGACTGAATGCTCGAATGAACACACAACGAATGAGCGAGCGACCTCGGGTTGGGTCACACTTAACTATACGCGAGTCACATTTTTGAATGAACCACATAAATAAATCTAAATGTTTTTTTTTGAAAAAACGTTAATTTATCCACGCGACAGGCTTACCAGGTCCCAGCAGGAACAGTGATATTTGACACTTATTTCTTCCCAATGGCTTAGGCTGATTTTGGTATCAGGCTTAGGCTTAGGCCTTGGCTACACTTAAGATTAGTTTTGTGTTTGGGCTTAGGCTTAGGCTTAGGCCTATTCGTTTTTAGGTTCTGCTCTTTTGGACTCTGCTTTTTTCGCTTTGTTAAGGTGGTCTTACTAAAATGCGTTTGCTCAACTGCCCGTCCGCCGACCAAGCAACCGTTGTATGCCAGAAAAATCTGCGCGCTGGGCGCGACGCTACTTGTTGGAGGATCTGCATGCGCCTTAGTGGGCTGATCTATAATTGCGTATTTTTCCGCAAAATATACTTTTGGAAAAAAACCGTTTTTTCCGAAAAAAAAACCCGTTTTTTTTCAAAAATATTTTTCCAGTACTTAAGGATACCCATGGTCCAAAAACGCCTATTTTGGAGAAAATTCCGCTTGTCGGGCAATGGTCTGAAACAGGCCAAAAATGCGCTTGGAGTATTAAAAAGTGCCTCATTTTGAACTGTTTAGGGCCGATTTACAGTGGTTTTGACAACATCATTTCGGGGCGACCTTGGAAAATTTCTCAAAAAATTTTGGACGAAAACCGTTTCTTTCCAAAAGTTGCCACTTGGAAAAATTTCCGGAAAAATAAAAACGTATTTTTCCGGGCGTCGGAAAAAAACGGTTTTTTTCGTTTTTTTCCAAAAAAACGGTTTTTTTCCGGCCCGCAAGTATAGGCTGATTACCAGTTTTGACATAGAATTCTCAGGTAAAGCGAAGGAAACAAACAAAACAAGCCAATAACATCGTGCTAGGTCACACTTTGATAAAGTACACCATTGTCATGTTTGGCTCAGACAAGGTTTTTGGCATGTTTATTCAAGAGGTCAGCGATGGTTGTCAATACAGCCGGCTGGCATAGTCGTCCACTTACGTGATCGTCGAAGTTGTAGGCTGCATACTTTGCAGCCATGACAACATCTTCCCCCTCACAAGGCAAGCACGAACATATTTTTTTACAAAACAAAGAAAATTTGCCGAAGCCGAAACAGACCATAATGTTTCCCAGAGCCCTGTATCCATGCGTGTTTGCGTGGTTGCTGTTCGTGAGCTTTGCGTCGGCAACAACACTGGCGGACGAGGTCAATTTCACGTATAAACCAACCGAGGGTGAACACAAGAAATACGAATTGGGCGATAAAAAGGGGACAAGGGTTGCTAGTGAACATTGTTGACCACCAAAAAAGATTTATAAATAGATTCTTATCACCTTGCTCTTCAAGAACACGTGCACAGCGGTGTATCGTGCAGTAAATATCGAGACCGGCAACGTCGTTTTGATCAAAGTGTCAGAGGTCACCGGATGAAGACACTGAGTATCTACTGTTGGACGAAATCATAGTTATGAAGCAGCTAATTCACAAGAATATTGTCCGGTACCTATGAGGTTAGCGTTAGGAAGAACTGTTGAAACTGGCATAATTTCGCTGGTTTACTGAAACGAATTTGTCACCCTTCAGAGCTACCTGGCACAAGCGGACGACAAAATGACGCTGTACATCTTAATGGAGTACATGAACATTGACATGTGCAATATTTGGTCGGGAATATACGGAATCGCTGGCACCAGCGGCCATCTGGCCTACATTGTGCGCGAAGTACTTGACGGACTGATACCCCTATCTGCACAGGTTTAAGTGCGTGTAAAAGACGTCACATGTACACATGCGAAATGTAATGAGAATTGTGTAGGACGACATCAGCCGTGTTTCAGCAAACACATCACTCACTGTGACCTGCATGACAGTAACATCATGTTGAACTCAAATGCAGAAGTGAAGTTGATTGATTTTGGCCTGGCCGAGGCCGACGTTTGTGTTGGTGCTTACTACAGTATTTCTTTGTCGCGTTTCTCATACGCAGGAACTAGCTAGTTTTAAAGAATTGGAATACTGAATCAAATCTTTGGCTTATTTATCTAGTACCCGTTCAAGGACGTCTTTAAAATGTACTTGCTCGTCACCAAGGTCAAGGATTATCTATCAACTGCGCTCATAACACGTTCGTCTTTTCTTGCGCGCTTTTGTGTAATTAAAACAGCCCAGGGTTACAGTGACAGCGTCCGGATTTCAGGATTTCAGAAGGAGTTTCAAAATTTGAAGTCAGTGGATGAATACCTCGCCGTGGACGAGTACAGCCATGAACATGTGATTTCTTTGTTCGGGACTCTGCGCTCGCATGACTGGATTGGAACGGCGGACAAGACCGGACTGGCTGATATTGTGAAAACACGAGCGGCAAATTATGTCTTTTCTGAAGAGCTTTTCAAGTGACACGATTTTTTACAGCTTTGTGAGTTGGGTGAGATGGACCCACTGTGCACCATTGTCTATTGATGTGGATTATGTGTGTGTATATTAGCCAATTTTAATACGTCGAAAACAATGCTGACGTTAACAGCAAGGCTTTGAGCATTTAGACTATGCCCGGCAGTCGCCACCGGGTTCTAATCGAGTTCGTGTACAAACGGAGAACGAACTCAGAACCGATGGTGTGCAGTGTACCAAGAGACTTCTGAAGACCCTTACCATGCTTTGCATTGTGTTGCACACACTGCATGCAGAGCATAAGCAGTAATCAGGAGGTTAAAGGCCTAACTATACATACTTCGTTCTCTCAGAGAACAAAGAACAAGTTCTCGCGCGCTGATTGGCTGTTGAACATACGTGGACCAATCAGCGCGCGAGAATTTGTTCTTCGTTCTCAGAGAGAACGAAGTATAGTTAGGCCTTAAAGGGCTCGGGACACAACCGAAAGAAGGGCAGCAGAGCACAGTGTTATACATTGTTGGAAAGCACTGTGGCAGCACCTATCACGCACAAATGTTCAGCTCCTTAGAGATTCGGTATCTCTTGGTAGAGGGACTTTTCGTTCCAGAGAAAAGTGAATTTTCTCACAATTTGAAACGACCGGTGCAGAAACCCCAAATGAGTTGAAGGTCGAGTAACACGTGGATGGGATTACAACAGCTACTGGATAATTTATCATGACAACTTCAGTCGCTCAAACCATTGTTTCCCTCGGTGAGGGTGCGAAACATTCCAAAAATCGGCCATATTTTTCGAGGACACACGTTTGTCCCTAAATTTTGAGGCCGTGCTATGCGTTGCAGAAATGAAAATGCAACAGGAAAACTGAGCATTGTCGAAAGTACCAGAAAATAAGGTTTTTCAATTTGAAAACACTTTGATAGCGGCGTGACGGACCAAAAAAGACCTAAAAATTGCCCCTAAACTGCATAGTTGCATTCATTGATGGAAATGTGATGTAAATAAGCCACGTATTGCATTGCATTGGAAACGAGAAAGTCAGATAAACGCACAGTCCAACAATCTAGACGAGTTTCAAAACTTCAAACTCCATGGTCCGGCTGCTGCAGCCATGCCAGCCTGAATAAGATATTTGGCTATAAGTCGTTACTGTTAAACATTATTGGACATTTAATAGCTTTACGCGATGTCGCTTCAACGTAGCTATCGAACGATATATAACATGCCCATATTATCTTATCTCTTACTGTGGGCAAGAAACGGTCAACATTCCGAAATCGCACATGGTGACGTGACGGTTCATTCCAGAATCGTCAAAAAAGCAATTTTTTAGCCTGTGCCCTTAAGCGTAAGAATTTATTGGGGCTTGTTATATATCGTTCGAAAGCTAATCCCGAGATACATTGTTTGGTGCTGTCACATTTAGAATAGCTTTTAACAATAAGCAGTTATAGCTGAATATCATATTCAGATTAACTACCCAGAGAGAAAACACACGAAGCAAACCAGACACTCAATCAACCAATACAATCTGCCTAGCTCACAACGGCGAGAATATAACCACCAATATCAGACAACTCATCGCTCAAACCATCCCTCGGGAGGCGAAACATCCAAAAAAGGCCAATCGAGACACACTCCCAAAGAGGCCGCTAGCGCAGAAAGAAAAGCAACAGGAAAACGAGCACGAAAGACCAGAAAAAAGTCAAGAAAACACGAAGCGGCGGACGGACCAAAAAGACCAAAAAGCCCCAAACGCAAGCATCAGAGGAAAGGAGTAAATAAGCCACTAGCAGCAGGAAACGAGAAAGCAGAAAACGCACAGTCCAACAATCAGACGATCAAAACCAAACTCCAGGCCGGCTGCGCAGCCATGCCAGCCGAAAAGATAGCTAAAGTCGCACAAAGGGCTCGACAAACCGAAGGAAGATAGCAGACATAACACCACAACGAAAGGTTCCGACAGCCTAGTCACGCACAAAAAGCTCAGATTCGCTATCTCTAGAGGGACTTTCGTTCCAGAAAAAGAAGTCAAATTTTGCACAAATGGAACAACCGGTGCAGAAACCCCAAATGCATTGAAGGTCAAGTAAGACATGATAGTTTACAACAGCTTTTGTTCCCCCGCTACAAACCATTCTTCACACGAGGGCAAACTCCAAAAATCCCTATTCGAAACACAAGTCCCTAAAATCGCGCTAGCCTACGGAAATAAGAGCACAATGGGGAGAGAGATCGCATAGACCTTGGGTTCCGCTAGCTCCGGACGCTAAAGCCATACCCCCAAAAAACACCCAGACTTGTGCCATAGGCCACAGTGTATTATTCAAACAAAAATAGAGAACACCAGCCTATCAATCCAAGACCCCACACGCCTCTTGCTCTCTTCTAATTATTCAGCTACCAAACAAACAGCACCAAACAAGATCTCGGTTTTGCTTTCGAACGATATATAACAAGCCCCAATAAATTCTTACGCTTAAGGGCACAGGCTAAAAAATTGCTTTTTTGAGGATTCTGGAATGAACCGTCACGTCACCATGTGCGATTTCGGAATGTTGACCGTTTCTTGCCCACAGTAAGAGATAAGATAATATGGGCATGTTATATATCGTTCGATAGCTACGTTGAAGCGAAATCGCGTAAAACTAATAAATGTCCAATAATGTTTAACAGTAACGACTTATAGCCAAATATCTTATTCAGGCTGGCATGGCTGCAGCAGCCGGACCATGGAGTTTGAAGTCTTGAAACTCGTCTAGATTGTTGGACTGTGCGTTTATCTGACTTTCTCGTTTCCAATGCAATGCAATACGTGGCTTATTTACATCCACATTTCCATCAATGAATGCAACTATGCAGTTTAGGGGCAATTTTTAGGTCTTTTTTGGTCCGTCACGCCGCTATCAAAGTGTTTTCAAATTGAAAAACCTTATTTTCTGGTACTTTCGACAATGCTCAGTTTTCCTGTTGCATTTTCATTTCTGCAACGCATAGCACGGCCTCAAAATTAGGGGACAAACTGTGCCCCGAAAAAAATGGCCGTTTTTGGAAGTTTCCCCCCACCACCCAAAAAACAATTTGGCACTGAAGTGTCATGATACATTACCATAACCCTTACTCCCATCCCCGCCTTCCACCCCCTACCCCCACTCAACCCTCTGTCCCCACCGGCTTCCAATTTCTAAAAAATCCCTCTCCGAACAGCTCCCTCTACCAAGAGATACCGAATCTCTAAGGAGCTGAACATTTGTGCGTGATAGGTGCTGCCACAGTGCTTTCCAACAATGTATAACACTGTGCTCTGCTGCCCTTCTTTCGGTTGTGTCCCGAGCCCTTTAAGGCCTAACTATACTTCGTTCTCTCTGAGAACGAAGAACAAATTCTCGCGCGCTGATTGGTCCACGTATGTTCAACAGCCAATCAGCGCGCGAGAACTTGTTCTTTGTTCTCTGAGAGAACGAAGTATGTATAGTTAGGCCTTTAACCTCCTGATTACTGCTTATGCTCTGCATGCAGTGTGTGCAACACAATGCAAAGCATGGTAAGGGTCTTCAGAAGTCTCTTGGTACACTGCACACCATCGGTTCTGAGTTCGTTCTCCGTTTGTACACGAACTCGATTAGAACCCGGTGGCGACTGCCGGGCATAGTCTAAATGCTCAAAGCCTTGCTGTTAACGTCAGCATTGTTTTCGACGTATTAAAATTGGCTAATATACACACACATAATCCACATCAATAGACAATGGTGCACAGTGGGTCCATCTCACCCAACTCACAAAGCTGTAAAAAATCGTGTCACTTGAAAAGCTCTTCAGAAAAGACATAATTTGCCGCTCGTGTTTTCACAATATCAGCCAGTCCGGTCTTGTCCGCCGTTCCAATCCAGTCATGCGAGCGCAGAGTCCCGAACAAAGAAATCACATGTTCATGGCTGTACTCGTCCACGGCGAGGTATTCATCCACTGACTTCAAATTTTGAAACTCCTTCTGAAATCCTGAAATCCGGACGCTGTCACTGTAACCCTGGGCTGTTTTAATTACACAAAAGCGCGCAAGAAAAGACGAACGTGTTAAGAGCGCAGTTGATGGATAATCCTTGACCTTGGTGACGAACAAGTACATTTTAAAGACGTCCTTGAACGGGTACTAGATAAATAAGCCAAAGATTTGATTCAGTATTCCAATTCTTTAAAACTAGCTAGTTCCTGCGTATGAGAAACGCGACAAAGAAATACTGTAGTAAGCACCAACACAAACGTCGGCCTCGGCCAGGCCAAAATCAATCAACTTCACTTCTGCATTTGAGTTCAACATGATGTTACTGTCATGCAGGTCACAGTGAGTGATGTGTTTGCTGAAACACGGCTGATGTCGTCCTACACAATTCTCATTACATTTCGCATGTGTACATGTGACGTCTTTTACACACATAAACCTGTGCAGATAGATCAGTCCGTCAAGTACTTCGCGCACAATGTAGGCCAGATGGCCGCTGGTGCCAGCGATTCCGTATATTCCCGACCAAATATTGCACATGTCAATGTCCATGTACTCCATTACAATGTACAGCGTCATTTTGTCGTCCGCTTGTGCCAGGTAGCTCTGAAGATTGACAAATTCGTTTCAGTAAACCAGCGAAATTATGCCAGTTTCAACAGTTCTTCCTAACGCTAACCTCATAGTACCGGACAATATTCTTGTGATTCAGCTGCTTCATAATTATGATTTCGTCCAACAGTAGATACTCAGTGTCTTCATCCGTGACCTCTGACACTTTGATCGCAACGACGTTGCCGGTCTCGATATTTACTGCACGATACACCGCTGTGCACGTGTTTCTGAGAAGAGCAAGGTCATAAGAATCTATTTATAAATCTTTTGTGGTCAACAATGTTCACTAGCAACCCTTGTCCCCTTTTATCGCCCAATTCGTATTTCTTGTGTTCACCCTCGGTTGGATTATACGTGAAATTGACCTCGTCCGCCAGTGTTGTTGCCGACGCAAAGCTCACGAACAGCAACCACGCAAACACGCATGGATACAGGGCTCTGGGAAACATTATGGTCTGTTTTGGGCTTGGCAAATTTTCTTTGTTTTGTAAAAAAATATGTTCGTGCTTGCCTTGTAAAGATCTTGTCATGGCTGCAAAGTATGCAGCCTACAACTTCGACGATCATAGTGGACGACTATGCCAGCCGGCTGCATTGACAACCATCGCTGACCTCTTGAATAAACATGCCAAAAACCTTGTCTGAGTCAAACATGACAATGGTGTACTTTATCAAAGTGTGACCTAGCACGATGTTATTGTCATTGCTTTGTTTGTTTCCTTCGCTTTACCTGAGAATTCTATGTCAAAACTGGTAATCAGCCTATACTTGCGGGCTGGAAAAAAAACCGTTTTTTTGGAAAAAAACGAAAAAAACCGTTTTTTTTCCGAGGCCTGGAAAAATACGTTTTTATTTTTCCGGAAATTTTTCCAAGTGGCAACTTTTGGAAAGAAACGGTTTTCGTCCAAAAATTTTTGAGAAATTTTCCAAGGTCGCGAAATGATGTTGTCAAAACCACTGTAAATCGGCCCTAAACAGTTCAAAATGAGCACTTTTTAATCTCCAAGCGCATTTTTGGCCTGTTTCAGACCATTGCCCGACAAAATTTTCTCCAAAATAGGCGTTTTTGGACCATGGGTATCCTTAAGTACTGGAAAAATATTTGAAAAAAAACGGTTTTTTTTTCGGAAAAAACGGTTTTTTTCCAAAAGTATATTTTGCGGAAAAATACGCAAGTATAGATCAGCCCACTAAGGCGCATGCAGATCCTCCAACAAGTAGCGTCGCGCCCAGCGCGCAGATTTTTCTGGCATACAACGGTTGCTTGGTCGGCGGACGGGCAGTTGAGCAAAACACATTTGAGTAAGACCACCTTGAGCAAGCGAAAAAAAGCAGAGTCCAAAAGAGCAGAACCTAAAAACGAATAGGCCTAAGCCTAAGCCTAAGCCCAAACACAAAACTAATCTTAAGTGTAGCCAAGGCCTAAGCCTAAGCCTGATACCAAAATCAGCCTAAGCCATTGGAACAAAATAAGTGCGCTGCTCTTTTGGCCCTGCTTTTTTTTCACTTGCTCAAAGTATTCTTGCTCAAATGTGCTTTGCTCAATTGCCCGACCACCGCTTGCTCCGGTGGCAACCCCGGTAGGTCGTTGTCACCTTGCCTTATGCATGTTGCAGATTAGCAATCCGGTGGGCTTGCAGTTGACTGCAGTGGTAATCAACCGCGGCACGCCAAAATAATCTGCACACGGTGAAGCTTTGTTGGAGAATCTGTACCTAACTTTCCTCCAATAGAAGCCTCTTCCTAATGCAGTATAAGCCCTCCTCCAATGGAAGCTCCTCCTCCCATAACATGGCTGAGGGCGGCTCATAATAGAGGTCCCTCGCATATGTACATACATGCATAGTTAGTCGGTGTCCCTTTTTGCAGCACTCTCATATATTTATTGCCAACGCTCGTTTTTGCTTTTAGAACCCCCTGACAGCATGGCTGAAAAATTTATCAGAGGAAATTCGGTACAAGACCGTTCATATGCGGGGTGATGCACATGCACAGATCTTGCGAGAGACCCGCCTGGAACCGATCGCCAAATTTTATTTCTGTGTATGTACCTGTATTTTTGTTGCCTGTTGAAGTTGCGTGTGTGCAGAGTGTTTGTTTTTGATCTGTTGATGACATGACATAAAAACGTCACAGGTGATTACATGCGAACCGCTGCGAACATTAACCACCAGCCTTGATGGCACTAAACTCTCAACATTTGACAGAACAATTTTGATATCTTCCCTTAACTCAAGCTTTTGTTAAGATTATTACGTTCAAGTCGCAGTGAAAAACAAAGATGATACAAGAGCAAGAAGACTAAGAAATAGGAAACAACATTTAACAACAATTACATATCTGTGTACAAATGCGTGAAATGGCACCACACCGGTGTGGAAGGTGGCTTCTATTTTCGACGTTTTTGAAAAAAAGTTAAGAACTCAATTGAACGTTGAGTATTGTCCAACAATTGGGGCCCCGATTCTATGGGACCCGATCAATTCAGGCGGCTGCACTCACTTCCACCAACACACTTAGCGGAAGCCTCCAAGGGCGAGGCCATGCAAAAGCGGTTGCGTTGCCGGGGTTCGCATGGCCGCGCCCTCAGGCCAAATTCACAGTGCAGCGGATTAGCGAGTTAACCGACTTGCGGATTAGCAGATTGCTTATTCGCGGAACCGCTTTTCACGCACATCTTTGCATTCACAACGGAAATTCTATGAAGCGGATTAGCGGGTCTGATTAATCAAGCTATCCGCAGAATTCGTTTGCGCTTACAATGCGCTCTGATCCTTGAGTCAATGCAAACTCAAATTCGTTGTTCTTTGATAATTTTAGATCATGATGATTAAACCGTGCCCCTAAACCCAATAAAATGTGTGTAAGATTAAGCCTAAGCCTAAGATTAATATAACCCCTTGAATTGATTGGCCCCAAACGATCGGGACCCAACTGATGGAAAAGAAACGTTGAGTGACAAATACACCATCAAGGACAATAACAAGATTATACACGGAACATAAATGAAAAACCTGCAGTATAAAAAAAGAAATAAAAGCATGCAGATTTGTATTACCATTTTGTGCAATTTTTGGTGCGAAAAATTTTCGGCTGAGTTCAAAAACAACAACGAGAATATAACAACAGCAGCAATTGAAATTCAAAACACACAATAAGTACAGCGAAGATAGAAATCGACAGTAAAAACATACCATGCGAAAAAAAGCGGCAAATCTCAGGGTTTCGAAGGTACAATGCTGACACCTTGAAGAAAGATATTTTAATTTCACAGTAACATTGAACAAAAACGCGTCAGAAAATTAAATTAACAATATGCAAAACACGTTATGACAAAGGCTGAGGTAATACAGAAATAGTAATTCAAAGCTTGCAATATGGATACCGGACAATTTCGAATGGGGTGCCGTTTTCTGATTTTGGCGGACAAAATGGTCCCAAATATTTTAACCCGCGCCCACGCAAGGTTTCGAAAAGCCAGACCACACGCAATCAACCGTTGCATGGGGCTGTAATCGAAGTTGTCCGACGAAGGAAAGAAATACAAAAACAGCAAGAATGATACTAACATAATTTTGTCAGAGCTTAGCGATAGACCCTGGCTGGCACTCTGTCGAGATCAGTATGGTTCAACAAATTCTTATTTCCACTTGGTTAGCAAGAAAACGAGCGAGACCAAAACGAATAAAGAAAAAACAGCAATTCACGTTGCAAGCGATGAAGCAACATATTCGATCCGATTCATTGGATGGAAGTCACAAAACAACGTCAAGCTCAACGTCAAAGTTCACCATCAAAGCTACATGTACGTGTAAAATGACGGTGAACTGTGCAGAGCTTAGTTTGATTGGCCTGACGTTGAACATCACTTTGAGCTTGACGGTGAACTCGTAAAACTTTACGGTTATTTTACACGTGACTTTGAGTTTGACCGTGAAAATTGACGGTGAGCTTAACTTGTTTTCTGAATTCCACCCGTTCCCACAATAATACAACATTCACAGCATAAGCAACAACCAGAATATCATCGTTAATACAATTTTTGAGTAAACTTATACATAAGCATTACTGTACCGCTCTATCTGCCAGTTCCAAAATGACTTATCGATCGTTCAAAATTGGTGAATTATTGATCAAAACCATCCTTCCAAAGCTCTCCACCTTATCGTCACGACGTTGTGCTGCGCGTGGTCGTTGTCCCAATCGACGGCTGCAGTTGTGGCGGTGGGGATGATGTTTCAGCGGTCAACCTTGCGGTCGCCGAAGGAGTTGTTGCGCTTGTTGCCGCTGTTGTCTGGTCCCCTGCCAACAGAGGGGGTTGACTGACCAAAGCCGGGGGTGTTGTGGACGTGGCTGCTGTTGATGGTGCTTGTGAGGTTGTGGCTGTCGTTGAACTGGTAGTTGCTTGACCAGTCGACTGTTGAGTAGTCTGCAATTGAAGTGAAGCATTTCATGGTGTCCAGCTTAAAATAAATGGAACACCCCTTGCTTTTTCTCTGGCAAGCCCCCGCCGACAAAATGGAGTGGTGTTTTTGTTGTGCCACGTCCTCTTGTGCAGCAAGTGCAATTCCTATGCCCCCATCTGTCATTGGACAAGCCCACGGCACTCTGTGGTTCTTTTGCGGCCATTAGGTGGTCAGCCAAAGTTGGGTACACCAACTGTGCTGGTACCCTTCCTGAGCGGCAGTGTTGGTGCCCAAAGACCCGAGGTTCGAGTACCATAAGCACTCGAAGTTTTAGGCCACACACGACAACAGTTGTAGCGCGCACCGGCCGCACTTGCGTTGTTTTTACACCATTAGTTCACACTTTGTTTTATTTCCAACCTCGTTCACAGTATAGTATCTACGTGGAGTTTTTGTCAATGGACTGCCCACCACAGGGCTCAAAGTGGGCATATATGGAATGCCAGTTGGTTGCGCTGTGTGCGGTTTGTGGTTTGTATCAGTGCAAGTGAATGAAAATTAGACAGTGTTAAAATGTAGCCGCTAAAATTTATGGAGCTGTGGAGCAGTGTTGCATTATTTCAGACGCTTTGCTGGTCAATGTTGAAGACGTGCTCAATGGGTGGCCGGACAATTGAGCAAAGCACCTTTGAGCAAGACCACTTTGAGCAAGTGAAAAAGAGCAGGGCCAAAAGAGCAGAGCACTTACTTTGTTCCAATGGCTTAGGCTTAGGCTGATTTGGTATCAGGCTTAGGCTTAGGCTCGGGCTTACACTTAAGATTAGGCTTGTGTTTGGGCTTAGGCTTAGGCTTAGGCCTATTCGTTTTCAGGTTCTGCTCTTTTGGACTCTGCTCTTTTTCACTTGCTCAAAGTGGTCTTGCTCAAATGTGCTTTGCTCAATTGCCCGTCCGCCGCTCAATGAAAGCATTCTTTATTTTCTGGCCGCTTTGTACTTTCCGGTGTTTACAATGAAAATATCTGGGTTTATTTGTACCTAGGTATGAACGAGAAAGAACCCTCGCTTTAGGGCGGCTTTGCACAAACTCGAAAAACAACATCCATCACACTTGTGTTAATCCAATTAATTAAGGTTTATAGATCAGTCATCCCAATAACAAAAGACCGCTCAGATTCACACAAAGCGCTGACTCGACCCCGACCAAATTTTGATACACAAAAAGAGTCAGAAAGCGGAAACTTGAAAAAGAGAGTCTCGCACAATCTACCAGGAAAACAAACATCAAGTAACCAGCTTTTGTTATTTGCCACTACTGTTTTGTTACTGGGGCTTTGTTGAACAAACAAGCAGTCACAAAACCAAAGTGGTCTACCCAAACCATCTGCGGCGGGTCGTTTTGATACTGTACATCCTTTGGCCTTATTTGCAGATCTCAGAAAGTAGTAAAGCTAATTATAAGTGGCTGACTGTTTTCGTATTTGTTGTTATTTTTTGCATAAAGCCTCGTAGAGAACACAGCAAAGAGTTGCCAAAAGTACTTACTGTACACGCTCTGCTGGGACCCTGATGTTTCATACGAGCCTGGTGTGTATGCTATGGGATCACATGGGTTCTGTGAAGAAACTATACAT